>CAJDSM010032845.1:75-12251 GCA_903981925.1 Ostrea lurida
GGTCACATCAAATTGTAAAATTTCAGTCTCTTTGCACCCCTGGGCGCCTGGTGGGGGCAAAACTTCAAAACAGTACCAATTTTCAAAAAATCTTCTGCTTAACACAGCGCACATGTGAGCAAACTAAATGCATATGAATTAGGCGAGAAAGGCCTCTACCAAAATTTAATTTGGGTTATCCCCGGGAGGTCTGACCCAAGGCGCGGCAAGACTTTACATAATTTATATGTGTAAAACATTTAAAAAAACATCTTCTTTAATGTATTGACCAGTTAAATTAAAAACAAATAATTTTTTTTTGAATGAGCAGGCAGTTTTTCTATTATAATTGTATAATTCGAACCCTAGGTAAGGTTGTATTATTTGGGCTCAAAATGTACTTCATAAATGTCGTTAACAATCGAACATTTAATTCCTTCGGATAACTACAGCAATCTTTTCAAATTGGTTTGAAGCATCTTTCTGACAAGGCACCTTAATTGTAAAATTTTCATTCTTCACCCCTGCCTGAGCGAGGGGGCAAAAACTTGCCCAAAAATGCATCCAATTTTCAAAAAATCTTCTTCTTTACAACCGCACATGCCTGAAGAAACTAATATGCATAGTGATGTATAGCAGGGAGCCTCACCATAATTGTAAATTTTGTTCTCCCTGGTAGGTCTTACCCCAGTCTGGGGCCACTTGTTACATATCTGTTTATATATAAAACCATTTGTAAAACATCTTTTCAATCGATAATTAATTGTGATAACTAAAGATATTTGAATGAATAGGTAACCTTTTATCAAAATTTAAATTTCATGATCCTAAGGGTAGTTAGTATAGGGGGCCAGAATGGTCATTGTATGATAATGTGTAACAATTGGAATCATTTTTAACTTCTTCTTGATACCACCAGTCCAATTCTTTTCAAATTTGTCTTTGAAGCAGCTTTGGTACAAGGCGCACATAAATTGTATAATTCAGTTCTCTTGCACCCCGGGCCGTTGGGTGGGCAAAAATCCTCAAAATGACAATATTTCAAAAAATCTCTTCTTTACAACCGCACAGTTTGAGAAACCAAATGCAATAGTACTTAGAGCAGGAAGCCTTTACCAAATTGTTAAATTTAGTCTTATCCCGGGCGTAGGGGTTCTGACCTGAAGGGGCAATACATCGAGTGTTATATGTAATTATTGTAAAAGCACTTTTTCAATCTATTAATTAATTTAAAGTGAATGAATCATTGGAATGGAGTCAAGGCCTTATCATAATATACCCCCCCCTGCAGCAATTGTGTGTACTTGTTACTGAACTCTTATCTGTCTGTCCATCCGGTGGGCAAAATTGTTCCCAGACTTTAGTGTAGCTCTTTCCACCTTAGGGATCACCAGCTCATGCATATGTTCTACCCAGGCAAGGTGTCTCCTATCTAATTTGTCAAAAGGGCAAAAGTCCAAGTGTGCAATGACATCCCAAATATAGCAATATGGTTTCCGTTCCCAGAGCTATTTATCCTTTCTACTTAGAATTCACTCATTCATACAGATATACTATCTCATAGACGGAAATTTCTTTATGAATTTTATGTCAAAAGCAAAGTCAAGCTCACGGACATAAAAGTAGCAATATGGTTCATCTAATAATTCTTGAAACAATTGGTGAATTACCATATAATCTTTCTGTGTATATGAAGTATGAATCATAGCATACATAATATGAAAGATATTAACATTGTGAAAAAATCTACTCGTATTGTGAACTTAAGAAAGCAAATATGAGACTCCCTTGCTGGGCTAGTGATACTCAGCCGTGACCCGTTAGCCTGTGGCCTCTTGTTTGATTGATAGATATTTATAATAAATTGTGCTTTGTTTTTAATTGAAAATTGTATATTTAATAAGTGTGAAACATCGAATTTAACGAACAATGTTAGTTATCATTAACTTATCAAGTTGTTGTCCAGTCTTTATCAAGGTGGGTCACTAAATCTGACGGACAACCCTTATACATTTATTGTAATGCCATATTTCATAATCTAGTAAGATGGTTGTGGTTTGTTGTAACCATGTATCATTTAAAGGTTCGTCAAATAAAAATGTTCCACCACAGAAATTTTCTTATTTCTTGATTAACTGCTGTGATATATTTTACTTAAATTGAAGTATATAGTGAATAGCATTGTTTTTAATCTAATTTTTTCAAGAAATTCATCTTTTCAGTCTTGGTAAAAAGTTGCATTACCTTTCATTGTATGAAACATTGAAATGAAAATTTATATCTTTACCGCATACATTTTTAATAAAATTTTATTTTCTTATTTTACAAAGGCAGAGTATAAACTCTTGAAAAAATTTCAAGTTCAAAAAGTCTTGCTTACCATATCTTACAATCATGGAATTTCATCTACTTCACTTTACATTAACTAGATATTAATGTACTTGTATAATCATTCAAATATCTTCATACACCCCTCATTCATAATCTACAATACCTTGACTTGTGTAATCTGGACTTTGTTTTTGTTTATTTTATTTTTTAGGTTTTCGGGTGGTTTTTTTTTTTTTTTGTTTTTTTTTTTAATTTAACGTTATTTAAAGGTAGGATTTTCTCATTTTGTATACAGACCTACAATTTAATAATGTAATTTTGTCCCGATGGGATCCAGGTAACATTAGGTACCTTTGCATGTCATAAAGGCCCAACCTCCGAGACCTCGAGAACCACCACCCACCCCCAAGTTACAGCAAATGTAGCGCACTAAACATACCACCTTGCTTAAAACCCATACGCGTCGCCTATAGACATAAATTGTACAACCCTTTACCGGTAATGGTGACGTTTCCATTTCAGCGAGAAAAAAATCTTTACACGGACATTGAACAAAACACAACTAATCATAATAAGAAAGTTTTTTGTTTCCTTTTGTAATGTCGTGTGACACTTTATGACTAGTTTGGTCGACAAAATTAGGTCCAACGTTTACATGTGAATAAAGTTTTAAGAATGAATAAAAAATCTTTTAAAAATCCTAACAGCTGAGGTGACTTCAGTGCACGATATGGTCTATTGGAACCTCATTTAAATGTTTAGGTTCCTAGTCAATACAGTAAATTGATATATCCACTGAATGTCTAATAAAATTTTACGTTTATTGGTAGGATGTGACAACGGAACCTTTGGATTTCATTGCAATTTTACATGTAGTCAAGGCTGCCACTCTGTTTGCAACAAAATGAGTGGAAAATGTGACAAGTGCAAGGCCGGGTATATAGGAGGATTGTGTAATGTATCAGGTATGTCATCAAGTATCCAAAATGTATCTGATAATTAAGCAATGAATTATGATTTATTTGAAAGATGTAGTCTTATACTGCCGCACGGTGTGAGATGTGTCGTATTTACCTGTGCTACAAATTTTCTAATAACGCGCGTTAGCGCGTTATCAAGTTGTTTTGCACACACCGTTGCAGTTACAAGACTACATCTTTCAGATAAATCAAATATTTTTTGCTTATATTACATCTCTAGATACATGATTGTGTTTGGGCTTTTATCTGTATATGTTTTATAACTTCGCTCAATTCTTTGGGACAGTAGCAGTAGGAATCAGCCATAGTAAGTTAATTGTTACGCACAATGATTGTACCAAAAAAGATACAGCTATGTAATATTACCCCTATAATGTTCATATGCTACCATACAAAAAGCGAGGTGCAAAATTCAAAAAAATAAGTGAACTCAGATACTTTAATTTTTTCTTGAAAAGAGCATAACAACCTTCTTGTCAACAGTTTTATTCCATATTTCACATAAACAGTTCATTATTTAACTCTATTTATAAACCCTTAAAGTAGTTTCTTGTATCTCAACCCAAACCAACTTTTGGTGATTCGGTCTTTTGCAGTTAAAGCACAATATTCATAAAATAGATTCTATGTTTTTATATAGAGGATTAAACAGTAAATGTAAATATGAAGTCATAACAGTTTCTTCAATATGTTTACTATACTTAGAGCCTTTTAGATATAGGTGAAACACATCTGGTATGTGATATGAATTAAAATTATTTATTTTATATGTTTATAGGTTTGGCACTACTTCAAAATCTGATCATAGAACATTTTGGTATTAGTGATTTATGTAATATGTCTTTGATGAATTTTGTTATGTTTTCTTAGTATTGCACATTTAGTACACAAGATTGTGATAAATATGAGAATCTAATGAATGAGTTATATACAGTAGAATTTGTGAAAAGGAATATTTCAGAATCTCGTTTCAGTCACCAAATTCCTATTACATTGTATGTGCAAATTTAATGAATTAACGGTTTGCAAAACCACATTACATCCCATGAGGGTAGCGTTATCTTTACCATTTATACAAGACAGGCCTCTAGCGAGATAAGTGACACCTCGACCTCGAATCTGTAGCGTCAAAGATAACGGACCAGCGTAGTTTTAGTGTTGGAAAAGTCGAATCCTTGTGGAAATGCCTGACATAGCAACTGGAATGAAATATAAGAAACAAATGATATGTAGTCAACAACAGCATCATTAACAAGATGTATCACTGATTTTGTCGGATAACAAAACCTCGAATCATCTATATTACCAAATACATGAATATGTCCTAATTTCCAGCTTTTCAGCAAATCACATTTTTCTCACCCAGTCGTTGTCCGGGTTTCTTTTGTCCTACTGGCCGTTGGGTCTTTAATTTTGTGTAACCTCTTAGTATGATTTCCAAGTTGATGTCATGATTGTATCTCAAATGGAACACAGACAAGAAGTATTTCGCGGGCCTGTGTGTATCACTATCAGTAAGACATCGCGTTACATCAATCAGATTGTAGAAATTTGGCATCTTGGATTCCTGACAGTGTCCAAGCACAAGCTGCTGTTTTATTTGGGGATTTTGCATAAAGTTTTAACTGATTTCCCTTTGCATAACTAACATTGAAAATGATTTCTGTGCCTATAATAATTAATAGAATCGCCATATTTTGTCTGTGATAATTAGTGAAATTATGATGTGGCTTTTTCTTATTTGCACGATCGATGTTTTTTATCAACACTGCACTCAATAAAGCGCAAGGCTTCTTATTGTCAGTATAAGCTTTTTAGAACATCAGGAGACTTTTTGAATCATTTATGCTCGCAAAACTCCATTCAGATAGTTCCCGCTATGTTTTACGCGCATCCAAGTCTTCCCTCTAACACCAAACGTAAGCATTATCAGAACAGACAATAACATTTTAAATCAGTATACTGAAATAACAAAAATACAGTCAATACAGTTGAATATAGATCCCAAACTAGCAAACACACTGTCGCAGACGACATACATCTCGAAACACAACAAATTATTTTCTGTCACATCTACAAAGGCAAGCATACATAGTTTCACTAAATCAAGTCCATGTGCGCGAGTGTATTTTGAATAAAAATCATACTAATATTTTAATTCAAGATATAATTTTGATTGCAATTCAGTTTCAGCATCTGAACAAGAGACAGCATTGACTGCTGCAATAGGAGGAGGTGTAGGGGGACTGATAGCTGTCGTCATAGTACTTATTCTTCTTTTAGTAATCATCACCAGGTACAACACTTTTCATATACTTCTAAATTGTTTTCATACAACATCTTCGAATTGTTTTCGGAACAATAAATATGATGAACGGCTAAAGGATTTATCTTTTGCAAATACATGTATTGACATTTATTGTCAAAGTGTTGGCTTTCATTTTAATTCATATTTTTTTTCGGTAAATCCTCTTTGCTTCCTAAACCAATTTATGTGCTTTATTTTGGTTTATTTGCAGGAGAACACAGAAGAAAAAGTCAAATGAAATAGAAATAGTACAGAATACACAAGGTACAATGAACTTGGGTTTTTTTTAAATACATACGTAGGTCATCTAACTCACTCTACTGCCGTTCGCCTTTGTGCATCGTCCGTTAACGATTTTACATGTTAACCTTCTTGAAAACTACCGCATGGCTAATATGTTACCATTTTGGTATGAACCATCTCTAAGATAGGAGGAATAGAATTTGTGATTTTTACCTTATCACTCCCGGGACCTCATGTTTGGGACCAAACATTCTAAATTGGCCTTGTATCATATATTCACAACTAAATGAGGTATGAATGTTGCAGAGAAACGAGAGAGTAAAGTTGAGGGAAATGGAGATATTCAAACGAATTCTGCACCCTGTGGAAACGTTCAACAGAAAACACTCATCAAAATAGCTAATCTCGGAAAAATAATCAAGACCCTGGCTATGGAAGAAAACAAGAAATTTAATGAAGAATTCAAGGTAAATAGAATTACAGGTAGCATACTTAGAAATGGACGTAAAAAAAATACGAGGGTTAGCAATCATTTCTGATATTCAAAATATATTAAGTGAATTAAAATACATACTAATTCATTAATTGGGTGGTTTATGACGTTACAATATTGGCGATGTTTTCCATAACAAAGTATCATTTACAAATGGAAGTAATGGGACGTATTTATCCATGCGAACAATTCACGTGTAATTTGTTCAACGCCTAAATTTTCAATCGTAGATGAAATGATGGACATTTAAATTCCACAGTATGGCACTTCATTGAAGTTTATGGACGTCATGTAAATTTTGTCTGCAAAAAAATTATATTCCTACAAAATGTACTGGCAATTAAATCTGCATATACAATGGACACGTTTTGTCAATATTTACAAGACAACGTAGCAGAATTTTTCCATATCAGCATTGCTTTTTAAGTTATGGAGAGCTATTTTCGATATGCGGTTAACAATCTACCTAGATTATATACTACGGATTCCTTCCATAATACCACTTATATCACTGTTTATGGGATGAGAAGTTGATTTTTTTTTTCGCAGGGAATTCCGTACGGCGAACAAATTCATATTCCGTGCGATGCAGCTAAGCTGGCTCACAACATGCCTAAAAACAGATATAAGACCACCTTCCCATGTAAGTAGAATACACGTATAATTGATAATTCAAACATAATAATAATGACCTTTATCTTATTTTAAGATCAAGCATCGCACATAAAATTAGTTATTTATAAAAACTATTACATTTTGGTCATGTCTTTAACAGGTTGGGAACCTCCCCTATAGCGAGATCATCTCCGCTAAAAGGCGGATTCCCCTCTCTAGCAGAAAATATAAACAGTACTGATTACACGTGTTTATGCTGCTTTGTCGTGAATATGGCCAAATCCCGTGCATTGCTTCAATCAAGTGCGAGCAAACATGGAACACTGACGGGAATTACCTTGATCGAATTAATTACTAATCAAGTTAATCTGTTATCAACTTGTGCTGCGTAAGTGAGCAGTACGTCTGACCCAATACAACAGTCGTTAGTACTTTGTGTCTTTGGTTTACATATTTGGAATTAGCATAGTTTGACATTGCGCTTTTCTTCTTTTATACGCATAAGAACAAATATAATAAAATTCTCGGTGTTTTTCATCTCGATTGAACGGGATATATTTTTTCTCTGCTAGAAGGGAATAATCCCCTTTGCGAGATGATCTCGCCAACTAACTAATAATTCTCTATTTGGTGTACATGTTCCCAACCTGTTTAAACATATATACATATAAATCATGGTAGTATTGTGCGAAAATGTACAGTATGCTAATATTTAAGTGAATTGTGAGTATTTTGTCTTATTCAGAACCTGTTTAACTTGCTACATACAAAGAGCCGTATTGTAATTATTATATGATAATAACTTAATTGATTCTTCTATTGGAG
This sequence comes from Ostrea lurida, assembly GCA_903981925.1. Lineage (NCBI taxonomy): Eukaryota > Metazoa > Mollusca > Bivalvia > Ostreida > Ostreidae > Ostrea > Ostrea lurida. The sequence goes on from CAJDSM010032845.1 coordinate 7,850, forward strand.
TTTCTTTACCATGTACATTAAAATTGTTTATCTTGTACTTTAGATTTTGTGTAAGATTTCCATCCATTTCCTGTAAGTCTGGCACAAACTTTGTAGCTGAGCTTTATCTGGCCGTGATGTCTTACTTTCAATTGTAGATAAAGTTTATGTTCTCAAAGAATGTTATTTTCAATTGTAGTTGAGCGTATTATCTAATTTCTTATTATAATTGGGCTTTATCTAGATGGTGTGTTTAATTTCTAATTGTTTACGAGCTTTATGCAATCGTGGTATTTTATTTTTAATTGTAGACGAGCTTTATGTAATCATAATATTGTAAATGAGTTTTATGTAATCATACTAACTTACTTTTGATTCTAGTTAAGCTTTATGCAATCGTACATGTAAAATCTTACTTTTAATTCTAGCTGAGCTTTATGTAATCATAATATCTTATTTTTAATTCTAGTTGAGCTTTATTTTTAGGTATTGTCTTGTTTTTAATTGAAGTTAAGCCTGATATAATCATGATATTCTATTGTTTATTGTGGACACTTTTAATGTGATGGTGATATGTTGAAATCACAATATATTATTCTTAATTGTAGATTAACCTTATCTAGACATCGTGTTTTAGCTCACTTGAACCGAAGGTTCAAGTGAGCTATTCTGATCGCCTTTCGTCCGTCGGTTGTCTGTCTGTCTGTTAACTGTGCACATTTTCGACTTCTTCTCAAGAACCGCTGGGCCAAATTCAACCAAACTAGGTACAAAATTACCTTTGGGTATAGGGGATTCATGTTTGTTCAAATGAAGGACCAGGCCTCCCTCAGAGGGGAGATAATCACAAAAATGCAAAAATAGGATGGTGTCATTTAACAATCTTCTCAAGAACCACTGGGCCAAATTCAACCAAACTAGGTACACAATTACCTTTGGGTATAGGGGATTCATGTTTGTTCAAATGAAGGACCAGGCCTCCCTCAGAGGGGAGATAATCACAAAAATGCAAAAATAGGATGGTGTCATTTAACAATCTTCTCAAGAACCACTGGGCCAAATTCAACCAAACTAGGTACACAATTACCTTTGGGTATAGGGGATTCATGTTTGTTCAAATGAAGGACCAGGCCTCCCTCAGAGGGGAGATAATCACAAAAATGCAAAAATAGGATGGTGTCATTTAACAATCTTCTCAAGAACCACTGGGCCAGAAAAGCTTCCTGCTATAGTGAATATAAAAGTTTGTTCAAATCATGATTCCCAGGAGTAATGTTGGACCATAATAAGGGATCAATATTTGTCATGCAAATATATAGGAAAATTCTTTTAAAATCTTTTACATTGAACCAGACGAGTGGATAACTCCCTGAAAGCTTCCTGATATGGGGGAGATTTAAGTTGTTTGAGATAATGCCCCCCCCCCTCCAAAGATGGGGTGGGGCCACAATAGGGGATTAAAGTTACTACTACTGCTCTTCTTAGTCAAACAGTGTTCAGGTGAGCGATGTGGCCCATGGGCCTCTTGTTAATTGTAGATTAGTTTTATGGGATTGTTATTCTTATTTCTAATTGTAGGATAACTTTATCTAGACATGGTGTTTTATTTGTAGATGAGCTTTATGTGATTATATTATCTTATTTTTAACTGTAAATTAACTTTATCTAGACATGGTGTTTTTCATTGTAGATGACCACTCTCGTGTTGTGTTAACTGTTTCTCCAGAAACTGACTACATCAATGGAAATTATATCAAGGTAATGAACAAGTTTGCTAGTAAGTGTTCAATTCAGTCATTGACCAATATATATGTATGTAGCCAAATATGTATGTACCTATATTTATTTTTAGCATCGTATCATCTTCACTAATATATTTAACTATATGATCGTACACCCTTAACATCCTGCAAATTTGATCTACATCACTCATAACGCGGGAAATATATCGCATTATCATTTGAAGTCATATTTTAATCAATGACGTCATTAATTTAGAATAGTTCCACTATATACATGTTCTTGTAGCGTTTTACTTTCCATCTTCTCGGCCTAAGAAAAAAGTGCGCAATCAAAGACCTAGGTTTTGTTAGATGACCAAAGTTTTATTATTTTTGCTTGATATCAATCTATGTTGTATTTGTGATGGAGCAAGAACGAAAAATCTGGTGATAAACGATGTATATACCCATAGAGTTTTGTACATGACGTTGTTGGCAAAACCATGGGAATTGCAAATGATTTTGATTATCATTTAATTAGATATAAATCATATACGGTACCAATTTGATGATAGTATTTTCTACAATTTTTGCACGTTGACATTATTACCAGACTGTCCATACAGTATACAAGCCATTCTCTTAAAACAAGCATTATATTTTAAGGAATATTTGGCTTCGTGTTTCGTCAGAAAAATGAAATCACCGAGTAGAAATGAAATCAGTATACTTATTTCTTTCTTCTTTCAATTCTATAGGATACGAAAGGGCAAAGAGGATACATCGCTACCCAAGGTAAAATTTTGTCCTATACATTGTATATCCCGTAATCGGAGATTCGGAAACATTTAGGATGTCTGTCTGTTTGTCCACAAAAACTTTAGCCGTGGCAATGACTTTTATACGCATGTTGATAGGGCTTCCATATTTCACATGTATATTTACAGGATTTTTCTTATGGTACCAATCTGTTTTGCCTTGTGGCATTCACCTTTAATATCTCACATGAATATTTCCTTTTGACCTGGTATTTCTTTCGTGTTTTTAGTGAAAGGGCTTTCATATGTCAAATGTGTAAACTTTTTGACAAGGTCTTCTGTATGCAGCAACATTTCTGACCTTATGACCTTGTTCTGAGAGTTCTGGGAGTCCGGTCTACTATTGAACTCTTGAAAAAAATTATGATAACTTTTCGGTCCTCCCTATGACAGGACTTTACCTGTACCATAATTACTCTGCTAGCATACGGGGGTACCATTCTTTTACAAACACGTCTTGTTTAATCAAACCTTTTTGAAAGAACTGATTTACAGTCAGGTGGATGCACTTGGATTTATTTGCTGTCGCACTAATATTGACAATACTTTTACTGCCATAGGCCCGAGAAAGAATACGGTACAAGATTTCTGGGCTATGATCTGGCAAGAGAACATCCGAGTTATTGTCATGGTGACGAACCTGACGGAAGGATCAACGGTACATAATCAATGCGTTTTACATGAATTTTGGACAATGTTTCTTTACACCAGTTAAAATTGTCCTATTCATTCCTGATTAGGCAGATGAAGTTTTAGTTTCTAATTTGAAAACGGAGTCGGCAGTGATGTGTTTTTATAATCATGATTGACATTTTATTTGATACAGATTAAATGTGAGCAATACTGGCCTGCATACGGTGAGCAGATGACATCAGGAACATTCAGTCTACAGATTGTATCTCAGAGAATCTCAGCGAACTACATCCAGCGTGACATTAACATCACTCATAGAGAGGTCAGACGTACATTATCAAACATAACTCAATATATCAAGCATGACATTATCATCACTCATAGAGAGATCATACCCTCACTGTAAAACCAAACATGATGTTTTCAGTTTTACTCTAGATAAATTTATTCTGTTAAAAAGAACGGCTTCTATGCATCGATTCATGTTGATGTTTGATACGGTTTATTATCTAATACATGTGTTTTGATACTGGTTTTGAACTTTTCAAAATGCACATGAGTTGCTCCAAAATGAATAATGTTGTTTCTACGAGATTAGATTTATGTAATGCATACAGGAAAGGGGATGGAATTTATAGTTCTCTAGAAATACACCAAGTATTTTGAATAATTATCATTGTATCATTGATATCAACACAAAATGTAATAAACAATGTTGTCAATTCATACTGCGTTTGTTTCAGGTTCAGTTTACTTTATCTGTAACTATATATATCTTTACTCATTTCTGAAATATTTCTAGGCCCTTGCCTACGTTGTGGATTCACTAATATTATTTGCAAGTAGTCTAAATGCACGCGATCAAGTTTCATCCTGAGGGGATGTACAATGTACAAAATGCATATTGTCAGTGTAGGCAGGTTTGAAAAAACAAAATTTGAATGTTTTTTTTATCTACAACCTGAAATCTTTCACGATTGCGTCAAATTGATTTAGAAGTTGTATAATAACAAGACACGTATCTATCACTATAGACAACGTTGTTAGGACCTTGAATCACATGCAGTAACCGCTTGGCCTGATCATGGAACGCCTTCACCAGTAGAACTTCTGGTGTTTTATCGCCACGTCAACAGCTAACGCAGATGTATCCGATAGTCTTCTTGTTGTACACTGCAGGTATGTGAAAACGCACGAGCTCCCTATTTGACAGACCAATGACAGAACAAATACAATTGGTCATATTGTTTT
>CAJDSM010032846.1:6736-17115 GCA_903981925.1 Ostrea lurida
AATCTGTGTGCTTTGATATAAATGGTCAAGGTCACTGGCAAAACCTTTGCTTAGTGAAGTTTTTGTTTAAAAAAAATTCCAGAGTAAAACGTTTGGAAATTTCATGCATTCTTGTAAACTAAACATTTGTTCTTCAGAATACTTATTGCTATCCTGATACAGGGTGATTAAATTGCCTCAACAGAATAAACACTCATGTATGGTGTGAATTAATAGTCTAATTTAGGTATTTATTGTGTTAAGATAATCTTTTCAGCTCCAGCTCTCTTTCCAAAGCGATCGACGGTGAAATTTACCAGAGGATGTCCTCCTCAGACATGTATGACGAGATCCCGGAAGTTAAGGAGGAATACGACCTGGCACCGGACTTTCAGAGAATTCTCATAGCTGGCCAAGAAATCAGTGGGGTATACAAACATTATCTTTATGCCCCGTTATCAAAGATTTAGGAGCATGTAGATTTTTGTCTGTCTTTTTTGTTTGTCTGCACAAATGATAACCTTGACCATAACTTTTGAATGGTTTCATACTTCACATGTGTATTTCATGTGACAAGACTTTTCTGCAGGTGGCAAAAGTTTTATCATTGTGACCTTCACCTTGAAGGGTTTTTTTTTTTTGAAACGCTAACTTTACTCATACCTTTTATATGGTCAGACTTAATGCTAGGGCTTTCATATTTCACATGACATGTATTTCTTGTGACAAGTACCTTTCGTTTGGTATCAAAAAGTTTGACCTCTGCTCATGACCGTTGAGTTTGAGTTAGTATTGAAAGCTGACGTAACATAGGTCTTAACATTTGAATGTTTATAGTGATAGGGATTTCATATTTCACCTGTCTGTTCCTTATGACAAGACCTTTCTTTGAATACCAGAATTACTTTGCTGTCACACGAAGGCATCAGTATTTCACAAACATGCCTTGTTTTTGCAAATTTGCTGTCTTTCTGTATCATGCACTTGCACTTTACCTGATTTCAACATACATGTACATGTACCATATCAGAGTCTCTCCAGCTTTTACAATCTTGCATCAAAATACAATATGATAGTATCAAAATGCAAACTAATTGCAAATCCATGACATTAATGGACAGGTGTACTCAATGGTGATTGACATAATTTGGACATAAATTTTGATGTCATAATAATCTGTTATACTTTTACAACAGGTGCCCATGCAAGACTTGAAAGAAGCATCCAAAAGTTTAGTCAATGCTCTGATGATTCGAGAGAAGTACATGGCAATGTCCCACCAGTCGTTTCCTAAGATCACTGCCCGCTTTCTGCAGAATCTAGAGGACAACGAGGACTTTCAGGGGATGAAGGAGGGGTACGGGAAGGGGTCAGGTATGAGATTGTTACACATAAACAACAAGAGCATGCATACACAGGTTTTTCTCAATGAAAAAATAACACATGGTCATATTACATTTCAAGAAAAGTATGCCATAGACACAAAAATACAATCAGAACTTTTTATTTTTGTCCTTTGAAAATTTTTCACTTTTATTATTAGGTTAGCAGATTAATTTTATGAAATTTATTTTTAGCTACTGGTTTGTAGATTGAAAATTCAAGTCCCTCTGATATTTTTTTAAACAAATTTTGTTCCTGATTTTGACAAAGTCTGGGAATATCAATTTGGGTTTGTCTTTCTGTTTGTCTGTACATCTGTCCTTCTCCATGTAACACCTTGGTTTCCAGATGATATTTAGATATGCCATAACAATGAAACTTCAAACATGAGTAGATGCTATGATTAAGGGATGACCCTTTCATTCTTGAGGTCATGCAGGTCAAGGATACATGCTCACATATTGTGAGAATGGTTTCTTGAAAATATTTCAAATACTTTAAAGCTTTAGGGATGGAACTTCACATGAAAATTCTTCCACAACTTAGGAATGGCCCCAATCTTTCAGGTCATTCTGATCAGGGTAGCCAGGTCAAAGGTAAAGAGAGATAATTTCTGGATGATATTTCAGAGACTATTTAGTCTTTGATATGAAACTTCACATTAAGTCTCCTTGACTTAGGGATGACTTCTGTATGTTGTGAAGTCAAGGTCAGATGGCCACATTATGAGAACAAATCACATAAAAATATCTTGAAACAGAGGACATAAATTCACTAATTTAACTGTTTCAGAATTATTTTACATTTAGGAATATTTTTTGCTACACGAGGTATAAAATTTCAAGTTTCCAACACACAACATCATTACACATAATATCCTATAGATTTCATTCATGGCCATGTTCATTGCTTTGCTTTACTATTAATTTAGATTACACGTATCTAAATATTAGTTTGATGAAACAAAAATTCTATTAATCATGCTACTATCATGATTGATTGTTTTCAAAATGATATTGCACTAGAGTTAACTCCTTAAAATTTTGAAAATCAAAAAAGAAAAATAAGTTGTGTGTGTAGCATATTCAGTTTTTAAAAAAAATTGGTATTGAGTTTTTGCTGGTACCATAGAGTGGTTTGCATGTGGTCAGATATGCATGGGGTTACACTCAGATCTACGTTGTATCTATGCTCTATAGAAATTCAGCAATTCTTTTGTACAAAAGCATGGTAGAGGCTTACCTTAGTTTTTATTTGCATTTAATCTGTAGGACAGGAGGGATATGGGGGGGGGGGGGGGTAAGTGATTAGAAATCCCACATACCACTATTTTGAATGATTCGTCATTTGACGGCAAGCATTCCTATCAAATTTATTTAAGGTTCCTTTGCTGAACATAGCCACAAATACTGTATAAGTAGAAATTTTAGCGAGACGTAAAATCAGCGGGGTTTTTTCAATAAAAAGTGATATTTCATTTTAGTGAGAAATAATTTTAGCGATTATGTATATTATTTCAAAAAGTACCAATGATTTGGAATGAATTGTTAGCTATATATATCTAATTTTAGCGATCTCAAAACCCTCGCTAATAATGCCAAAATTAAATCCTCGCTAAAATTTCTGCTTATACAGTAAATACAATTCATGTAACATATCTAAAGAAAAGGGAAAATCAGGGCCAGATTCTAGCACTAGTAATTTGAAAAATATGTAGTATATGTACACTAAAGTATTGAAGTACGTCTTTAGAATTTTTGAGTTAACGCTAAATTTCATGTTTCATATATTTGCAAAACTCCTAAAGATACAGATATACATTACACACAAATACATTGTGCACAAACCTTGACTCGATACAAAACAAGACGAGAGAACTTCGGCATTAAGGGTTGTGGCTTGATGAACACTGCTTTCGTTGTAGATCTGGAGGGACTAATACCGTACTTTGATCGTACAGGTATAAGCCTGCTGTGTTAGGTGCCTTTCATAATTGTGTGGTTTAGCATTTTTTTTTAGAGTTCAGTCGTTTTTGCACACTTGAGTTCACATACTATGGCATACGAAACGACAAAATTGTTAATTTCATGAAGTTTATGTACGCCCTTTAAACATGCAGAGAAGCATTAATGAATTTGGTTGAAGACAATGATAGGAAAGACATTTATTTCTGTTAGGTCTGCTCATGTATATTGTACATAGTGTTTCATGATATAAGTATTGCATGTTACTGAGGTAAATTTTGATACCCTGAATAAATCCACTATTCACTGAAGTGCAGGTATCGTCAATAGTGGATATTAATTTGATTTTGAGAGGTGATGGTTCAAAATTTACTTCATAATATGATTGGTTCTTCAATTTCATTCATCTTTTGAAATTGACACTGGAATACACATTTCTTTTTTTAATATAAAGCTAATAAAATGTTACTAAATTTTAGCATACATTATATGTGCAATTATTGACTACCAAGTTCTTTGGAAATTAGCTTTGCACCAAACCAAAATGACAAATTAACATAACTGCACGCTAGTTGTAAAAAAAAAATGGTGGACCACATATTGTATGTGGAGTTCTGGCCGCTAGTTTTCAGTGTGTTTAAATATCAATTAATTCTTTTGATATTTTATTCTGATTTACAGCTAAACACCAGAAAATAGATTTATTCATTTAAACTACCATTAACTTGTAATCCTAATTGTTTGCGAACATATAGATAGTACATGTGGTCTTTCCACCTTTTCAGGTTTCCAATGAGTCAAACAATGAGTTTATTTTGTAAAATATATTTAGATTCTTGGTGACCTTGATTGACTTATTAAGGTCAAAGTTCATATTAGTCCCAAATCTTTTTTAATTTTAATTTCATAAACTTTCAGGGGCAATAACTCCCTACCCCACAAAAGTATGAATTGGTGATTGTCATTTTAGCAAGTCATAAGCTTAGCGAAGATCTCATGTTTATAGTACTTACGTATACGGTTTTCACACTGTACTTATCACAATGGGGGTTTTTTTTTTTGTTTTTTTTTGCAAATAACTGTAAATCCAACAAAGGTCAAAGTTCAGAGTCATAGTGTGATTCATTAGCATTGGTTTCTGCCAATCATATTTTAAGGGTATCTTATACTCTGAAGAGGATATGAAAATATTATTTTCCTGGAAAAAAGTGTATATATAATTTCAAGAAACATGACAAAGTTTTCATCTCAGTTGTAATTTTGATTAAATTGCTATGAAGTTGTGAACTCATGTGATTTGCACTTGTATAAATAACACTAATAAAACCCTATTATAACAGATTGGTGTGTTAACTGGAGCACACTTGTTTCATGTTGACTGACTGTTGATTCCTGCATGGATTCCAACACTGACCATGCAGCCTCAAAAAGTCCATTTCTGGATACTAGCAACCTCATATCAATAATGACAGTACTTATAGGCATATAGTTTGTTTTGAATACATGGTAATTAATTCTTTCTGTGTATTCTTGATGGAAATTTGAATTAATTACATGTGAAGATTGGAGCTCTAGATTATATGTATGCAGTACTTAAGCTAGAAAATTGCAATTTGCTAAAGAAAGCATGCTGTACAGAACTCTCATAAAAATGTGATGTACCAACGGGAAAATGAATGAGCATCCCCAACATGTACATGTAATGGAATACAGATATTTTCTTTTGCATGAAAAAAAAATCCGCGAAATGTCTTAAGTGGTGAAGTCCTGAGTCCATCAAGAAAATCAATAGTTCATGCCACTGTATTGCTTGATAGTCTGTTTTCTTGGAAATTTATGCATTTTCAGGCATCAACTCTAGTGTATGCTTTTTGGCTTTTACTTAAAAATTTGCCAACAATTGAAATGGAACATTTTATTAATCAAAAACAATGTTTAGTCAACACATTAAGAAAGATTCTTCCAATTCTAGTAACTTTTCACTGTTTCTTTAAAGAATAATACTGTTGGAAAGGGGAATGTTAATCTACAGTTGTTCAGTGAAACTTACATCAAAAGTTTTACATGTATATTTATTACATTTTCAACAATGAAATTTTATACAATTTAGAATTATTGCTGTTTTTGAGGTCAATATGATGATTTAGACACCCGAGAAGTACAATATTCACTTAGCCCTTCAAAATTGTTCTTTGCTTAAATTATAAGGAGGTGAATCGATCGATCGCAGCAAGTTGGCTGAGATCCAAAATAGTAGAAGTCAATAAATCCTAATATTCACCTGGAGGGTCACGTGGAGGTGAATATGAGGAATTATTGTCTTCTGCTTTGTTGGATCTCAGCCAATCAGAAAGCTAGGAAGTATTCAATCATAATAATGAAATTTATCTGTTGAATAAAATTTTATCTTGATAAATTTTTATATTTCCGGGTTGCACGAGTGCAAATAAGTGAGTGGTGGCGGCGGGAAAATAATATTCTGTAACACTTTACTCGTAACACTTACTTATCGTAGCCTCATGACATTTAACTTTATCATCAGTGGTGTCCCATATCGTGGGATCCGATTTCAGACCTGTCCCACATCTACTTCTGTTTACTGACTTAGAATTTTTCCAGTGTATTAATAGTGCAATTTTCGTAACACTTTACTCAGCAATTATTATCGTAGTCTCATGACCTTGATATCCATCATCAGCGGTGTGTCCCATATCGTGGGATTCATCTTCAGACCTGTCTGACACCTACTTCCTGTTTACCCGACTTGGAATATTTCCAGTTTATCTTGATAGTGAAATTTTGTAACACTTTACTCAGCAATTAATTTCGTAGCCTCATGACCTTTAGAATCCATCATCAGCGGGTGGTATGGTGGATCCGATTCAGACCTGTCCGACACCTACTTCCCTTACCAACATATTTACAGCAACCCACGCATTTTTACAGTTACAGTTGTTATTTTCACAGTGTGAAAATAACGAAAGTGTTATTTTCATAGTGTGAAAATAACAATTTCTGGTCTACTTGCCGCAGTATTGATCCACAATACCAATGATCACCTTAATTTTACCTTATGTTTGATAAATGTTCATCAGTTTTCTTATTTGAATACCCCAAAATAATTTAATTTTCACTTTAGAGGATTGTTGGATCCACCTATCAATACATAAAATATGTCACATCTTGAAATAGATGACGCCACGTCATATTGATCGACATTCTGTGATTCGTTTACATCTCAAAAATTGTGTTTGGTTTAGCCAAATATTAGCGACAATGTTTCATGTTATGGTGAGTTATAATGTAGTTTAAAACTTTAATACAAGCAAAAGCCGCATCTTATTTAGCTTTTCTCCTGGTACATAACATCTTTTATGTGATGTCAGGCCTAGATTTAAACTTTTACTTTCGCAACGACTCAAAGTACATGGACATGTATCGATTCGTTATCAAATTTGATCAATAAAGTACATGAATAACTGAAATGGCGATTTTTTTGCTTTGCTTTGTCGATATGTTTCTATGCGAATTCTTGCGTAGCAATTTCTATAAAATGTAGGCCTAATTGTATCAGAGTCTATACAATGCTGGGACAGCTAAAAAACTGAAGAAAATGTAATAAATAGAAAATTCAATGTTTTTGTTGTTAGATCGAGAATTTATTTTACTCGTGAGACAGGATTTTCATATTTTCACTCATGCTTCGCACTCATGAAAATATCAAATACCTGTCTCACTCGGGAAATAAATTCTCTATCCAACAACAAAACATTGAATATCCTCTATATATACTAAAATGTTTATCTAATTTTATTTTAGAAAGTTTATTTGTTTGATAAATACTATTTAATAATTTATTTAAAGAATGACTCTTAATTTTGTCATATATCAATTATATTTAACAGTACACTTAAATTTTTAAAGAGTTTTAAACTTACTTCAAGTTGAATTATTTGAAAATGAGCTTGAAATGTACAGCGTATTATATTACTCTTACAGAGTTAAATATACAATTAATGAAAGGATGTAGATTGACATTTTGTGTGTTGACTTTTTCTAGTTTCTGACCATCCATTTCATCCTCCGAAGAACGAAGATCCGTTTGACATTGAGGTACCGACCGGGGTGGAATGTTGTTTGAAAATGGTGCAGGGTTTAGTGTATGTGTATGAAAACAAAGAAGCGATGGAGAAGGGCACTCCATTGGAACTTCCGTATGTCTACCCAAAGACGTTTTTGGCTGACCAGAACATTATGTATGCTCTCATCAGTGATGGACCGCTGTAAGTTTTATGATGTGGACTGTGTACACTGATACAGTCCCTGAAACGTTCTACTCTACCATTTTTCCGTGCGGTCATCGTGCGTTCTGTGTGCGGTTACCATGCGGTCACCGTGCGTTTAGCGTGCGTTGTCATTTTTCATTCATTGTTCAGTGTGCGTTCACCGTTCGTTCTCCGTGCATTCACCGTTCACCAGATTGCGTTCAGCGTGCGGTCACTGTTCCCTCTGCGTGCGGTCACCATGCGTGTGGTAAAGTAGAACGTTTTAGGGACTGTACCAGAATAAAGAAAGCAGACATACAAGAACATGTACACTGTTATGGCAGATCATTTCTATTTTGATTTTTGTCATATTTTCACATTTTGTCGAAATTATTCGTGCAATATTGGAAATTTTATGAAATTTCTCCATTTCCAAATGATGCCCTTTGTTGGACAGCTGTTGTTGTATACATGTATGTCCCTTATTGATTTGTCTGTTGATTGATTTGTTGATAGGAAATCCTTTTGTTATCGGAGATTGAGCTATCTGTCCTCAAAATATCAGCTTCATACTCTTATGAATGAGCTGAAAGAATCAGCAGCCCAGAAAGAGGTTCCACATAGGGATTTTTACAATATCAGGAAGGTACGTAATAGACTGATTATTGTGGTCTGTGTACTCAAGTACTCTCTCTCTCTCTCTCTCTCTCTCTCTCTCTCCTGCTCTCTCTCTCTCTGTTTTAACATAAATACAGAACATCATGAACAGATTTATGAACTTCACTTATCTGAGATATAGAAAGTAAGTTATACAAATTCTTTATGTTTAGAGTTGAAATTGGCATGCATATATAAGCATTAAGAAATCATATTTCATGAATACTGAATCTTCAATGTTGACATGATTTTAGGTGGATACTCATGTCCATGCATCTTCTTGCATGAATCAGAAACATTTATTGAGATTTATCAAGAAAATGATGAAAACGCACCAAGATGATGTGGTCTGCAAAGACAAAAAGTCAGGAAAGGAAATGACTCTCTCAGAGGTGAGTTATTAGCTCATCTTATCTTGAAAGCTTTAAAAGTGTTAATGTCAGTTTAGTCAGAAACAAATCAACAATGTGATCATTTAAATAACAATACCGAGTACTTGCCACTGTTATGTTATTGATAAAAATATATTTAAATTATCATTTTACATGCTAGCTAAAGTCAATTTAGCAACATTTTTATGCCCCGCCATGAATATCATTATGACCAGGGCATATAATGTTTTCCGTCCTTCCATATTTCTGTCTGTCCTTCCATCACACTTTATCACTTTGTGTTTAGCTCAGTTTCAAAGATATTTTTTATCAAACTGACACATTAGAAAGACTTGAAACTTAGTACAATTTTTCATTGCCATTTATAGATGTGCATATTGCTGGGACAGGAGGATCCAATTATAGTGGATATAAGAGGGGTGGGGGTGTTACTGGTACATAGCTCGTGAACACTTCTTCTCCTATATGGCTTATTGGATAGACTTGAACTAAGTACAATGCTACATTGCTATTTGTAGATGCGTATATTGTTGGGAGGATCCAATTATTTTCCTTCAAATTATGGTTGATCTTAGAGGGGTGGAGTGTGTAAAATAGTTTGTGAACACTTTTTCTATATAGCTTATTGGAAAATCTTGTAGAAACTTTGTACAATGCTTCATTGCCTTTGTAGTTGTGCATATTGTCTGGAAAGAAGGATCCAATCATTTTCTTTTAAGTTATGGTATATCTAAGAGGGTTGGGACATTTTAAATAGCTTGTGAACACTTCTATTCCTATATGACTAATTGGATGGACACTTTGTACAATCACAGATATCTAAATTTTAATCAATAAATAGATATAAATAGAAAAATATATCATAGAAATATCCATGATATATAAATAGACCAGGTGTGGAACAACATTTGGACCCCTTCCTTGATTTGGGTCTGATTTTCTTATTAAAGTCGCCAAAACAAACCTATTCTCCAGCACAGTTAAGCTCAGAAATGGTTCTCCTTCTCATCTGTCGCTTCCGAAATCTAAAGTCCCTTTTTATGATATTTTGAACATTAATTCGCTCGAAGGCCTGACAACTATGTTGACATCATGAGATTACATCTCCGCGCCAAAAAAAATCTGGTTCTACAAATAAATCAAAGTAACACTAAGTACATATAATATTGTGATGAGAAAAAATAAAGAAATTGTATATGCGTATTGTTTGTTTTGATTCTGAATCAATAAATTCATTAAATCGACTAAATCTTATGCAGTTTTAAATTCCCTTCTCTAACATTATTTGATGCAGATACATATTTCATGACATCCTTGGTTTGTACTTTTACGTCCTCTCCTAGTTTTCAAGATGAGGCCTTTGAAAACAACCTGACGAGATGTGTATCTTGCTAGGATTTTTATTTCTGAATTTTCTAATTTTCTTTGATGTTTGAAAAAATTGCAGGTTCAACTTTGGCAATATTGGGAAAATATTTTACACAGAACATATTGAAGCAAAAACTGACAACATGGACACACCCTGGACAAGATATATAGATCATTGTACTTACACTTCAGTAATATGATGACTATTTCAATGCCCGGAAGAAATTGAAGTTATCGTTAACATTTTACTTTGTCAGATTACATGGCAATCTTAACCAGTTAATCATTTTATGTTGCAGCAAAGATTAAACAATATCTTAAAAGATGAATATTGTTTAAATTCATCCACTTGAAAACCCTTTTCCTCCACT
>CAJDSM010032847.1:0-5000 GCA_903981925.1 Ostrea lurida
CTTAAATGTTCAACGTAAACCAAGATGATGATACACAAACAAAAAATAGTTATGACTGTTTCTTTTAGTCCGAATAAGTGAATTCATAGTCTATTGCTAAACTGAGAAATGTGTCCTTATCTCCGGGAATCCCAAACCGAAAGCGAGATCACGCGAGACTGTGTAGCCCTATAGGTGGTAATTTACATTTATGTGATCCTGCTCATATTGTTATACACACTCAAGGTGTTTATATAATATAAATCATATACGGTACCAATTTTTATGCACCAGATGCGCATTTCGACAAATTATATCTCTTCAGTGATGCTCAAACCGAAATGTTGGAAATCCGAAACATGAAAGTAAAACTCTGTAAAAGTGATCAATGTAGTGCCAAAAGATTGGGGCCAAAAACTTCGAAGGATCAGAGCTATGCCTGAGGGAGATAATCCTTAATTTTGATATGAATTTCTAATGTTACCACTGCAATTAAATACATATCCGTATTTCAAGCTAGTAACATAGTACATAGCAACTGGGCTGTAGAGACCCTCGGGGACTAACAGTCCACCAGTAGAGGCCTCGACCCAGGGGTCATAATATAAATCATATACGGTACCAATTTTTATGCAATGCCTTTATATCACAAAATTTCATTGAAGTTAAATCTAAATTTAATATGCTTTTTTATGTTCATGTGTATTTAATTGTTGGAAAATACACGTAAAATTGCACTTTAATGTGCAGTTGAACTTCGATATCTCGAATTACATGGCTTATGTCGAACGACTTTGGAGTACCAACCACCCATTTTTGAAAAATATTTTTACCCTCGTTATCTCGAATTCACGGATATCTCGGACGTTTTTCTTGGTCCCATGAAGTTCGAGATAACGAGGTTCGACTGTATATGTGTATACATTGTAACATTGATTAAAAAACTTTCGAATAATCGAATATTCTTCGACTAAAGCTATCGAATAATCGACTAGGAATTGTTTTTAAAAAATATCTTATCTTATATAATATTTGTACACCAAACTCGCAGATTTGATTTACTGACATGAATTTACATTTTCCTTGTAGTCATCATTTAGATGGACACAGGTCAATGAATTGCCTATATAAACTACGTGTCTGTTTCAGCTGACCAGTTGATCGTATTAGACCGTCTCTACTAAACACAGCCAGCGCTTCCCACCAGTACTCTCCGTCACCATGATTGTACTTCGTCTGGCCGTCCTCACGTTCTGTAATTTAATTTTTATGAGTGGGACTTCCATAGACGACTACAAGCAGCTTTCAGAATCATTAATGGCTGGACTATTCAACCAAGATTCGTCCTTGTTAGAGATCAAGAGAAACAATTTACATTTACACGGCATTCTACTTGTCAGTATTGTAGAAGTTGACGCTGTCCAACAGCGGCTAGTGACCACCGCGCACCTTGGCATTACTTGGACGGACGAGCTCCTCCAGGTGGGACGAAGTAGTACAGGAATTGAAAGACTGTATTTCAAACAGGTGGGTATATCTTGTAATAACTTTTTCTCTCATAAAATTAAAGTCTCCATACTTGTTTGTTATCTTTTAACAAACGGTTTTTACATGTAGTTTTGTATAATTGTGTAGCTATATTTGCTCTGTCCGCTAGACGAAAAAAATGTGTTCCTTTGAAAACAGTTGATGTCATTTTTTAGTCGAGGTTTATGTTGCATGTAGATGACAATCAGGTTCGAGCAATGATCAAGGTCGATGGTCCAATTTATGACATTCAAAGAATGCACAAAAACCTTAATCTTCACCCCCTGCCAATCGTTTTATTTGTTACAAATATAAAACCTCTCACTTCGCTCATTATAGGGACAGTCGCTTTGCGGACAGTCGCTATGCAGTGGTTTTTGAGATTTTCACGATATACTAGCAAGTAAAATTTTGTGGACACATCCTACCCCGGGGGTTATGATTTTGATTCTTCAATGTGTGAGAAAGCTTTGATGTAAATTTCACTTTTTCTCACACATCCTACCCCGGGGGTTATGATTTTGATTCTTCAATGTGTGAGAAAGCTTTGATGTAAATTTCACTTTTTCTGGCCCAGTGCTTTTCAGCATATTTTTATATGACCCCACCCTAATTTTGCATTTTTGTGATTATGTCCACTTTGAAGGGGCACGAACCTTCATTTGAAGAGCTTTTGACCCCCTTCACCAAACGATACATGTAATTTGCACCAAGATTTGCAGAAATTGACCCTGTGGTTCTGGAGAAGTGCAAACTGCAAAAATTATAGACAGACGGACGGCCAGACGACAGACAATGGGTGATCACAAAAGCTCAGGTGAGCTAAAAATCTAATTTTGCATGATGTAAAATGCGTCATTTTAATAAAATGTGATGTTTATAAATAGAAAGATGTCTGGACTCCTGACGTGGTACTTATGAATGGCGTCAAAGAGTTCGAGGAACTGGGCGGGGATTCCTACTATGTGACGGTTATACCGGACGGAACAGTTTATTGGTACCCCTATCAGATATTCGAGAGTAAGTGTGATATCGACATAACCTACTTTCCTTTCGATACTCAGATCTGCCATTTTGTCTTCGTCAGTTGGAGCTTCCTGAAAGATGAACTGAATATTACATTATATGAGGAAAATGCGCCAATAGATTATTACGACTACGTGGATAACTCGGTATGGGACATAGAGAATTCAACTTCTCATACCTCTCCTGAACATGAACCAGATGCTAAGGTTACATTCACTGTGATTCTGCGCCGTAAGCCACAGTATTTCGTCATAAATTTGATTCTACCAGTCGTTCTTCTAGGAGTGATAAGTCTCCTGGTATTTGTAGTACCTTCAGATGCTGGGGAGAAGATGTCGTTTGCGGTGACTGTTTTTCTGGCGTTCGCTGTGTTTTTGACCATAATCAGTACGCAACTCCCAGTTAACTCAGAAAAAACCTCATTGTTGGGAGTATATCTCATCTTTCAAATGGCGCTTGGGGTGGGTACTATAATTTTGTCCGCCTTCCAACTCAGGATCCACTATAGAAAATCCGAAAGAAAGGTTGGCAAGTTATACAGAGGAATTGTTACTATGGAGAAATTTCTGAGGTGCGAAATATGCCCGAAATCTTCTCGGGGAAAAAGCGATGTACAGTCTTTCGCAGAAGATGTTTATTTCGATGATGTAAACTGGTGTGATGTGTCGTCTGCGATCGATTTCTTCTGTTTCTGGACAATGCTAGTTTCAGAAATCGCTGCAATCATAATTTTTGTCATAAATTTGATGTAAAATCATTTTTTTTTTAAAGTATAGTATAAATAATGTACCGTCTGACACTGAAATATAAAAGAATGTACAATATCAATACATACTGGAAGAAGCTTTTGTATTTTGAATTCATGTTATGAATCATTACTGGATAAATTAGAAGGACGACAGAAAATAATTGGGTATCTAAAATAAAAATTATATTGTCTAGTTTGGGAATTATGATTATCCTCTTCTAGGCACTTGATTCCACCTCTGGTGTGTCCAGTGGTCCGTGTTTGTCCAACTCTTGTTTTTGTACTCTATTTGGACTTACGAGATTGATCACTGTTCGTTATCTTTGCCTCTACGTGATACATGGATAAGACAAGAACTGAGGTCGCAGGAGCTAATCATTGTTAATCAAAGAATTTTAGATCAGGGAAAACAATGTTACGGACACAATCATAGAATAGGGGTGTCTAATGAATGAAAAAATAACATGCAGAGAAACTTGTATTATATTCATGTTTGTTCGTTATTTTCATAGGAGCACGTAAGTTGCTAATACATTTCTTGAGTTGGTAAACCAAATTAATTCATGTACATTCATTGTTAAGAAACATTGAAATGTGGAACTAAAACTAAACACTTTATAAATAATGAATGATCACCTGTGACAGACTGGTTTTGTAAGTGTCTTTTCTGTCCATTATACGATCTACACTGTGTATAAATTTAAGTGTATAAAACTTGATTTGAAATAAGTACCCGGTAGTGGCCATTATTCAGTAACCCTTATCCATTTGTCATACGACCGACAACACGTTTAATTTGCCTTACAGCAAATTAAGATAATATCTAATTGCTTTTACATGTATATTGATACTGAATGACTTGCTCTCGAGAGGCTTTTATAGGATTTTAATGAAACGCTATCTTAACACATTAGATGAGTTAGCCATGGTGAAAGGTTATACAAGGTACAGTACAAAGGGGATTTGATGATAATTGCTGTACACTTGACCGCATCTGCAAGGTTACATTCAATGACTATTGAGCGCAACAAACCAAGAGCGTCCAAACCGGGTAGTTGCAAGTTGCAAGGAGTGGGTTTCCTCAAATTCTTTTGCAAATTTGTTATTTAAATGTTGAGATATTGTTTTCCTTTGATATATAAGTTTGGTGCTATATCTAGTTGTTCGTCCTTCTATATCAAAGATGACCACCATTTCAATTCTAGATTGATGAACGGTGACTGTGGGTCCGAAGGTGACTGATAAGTTCAATCCGGGTCCTAAATGCTCGCCCACATGTAGGGCACAAGTGGGTGGGTGCTGTAGTTGAAGTGGAGGCAGTTCGGGCTTTGCGGATGTCACTTTTTTCTGCTCTTCTGTGGTACGTCGATTTTCAGCTGCATGAGCTCCAGTGGTAAGCTTGGTACGCCAGCTTGAGAGGTCTAGGGGGTGCAGGACTTTTCGGCACCAAGATGTTTTGGTACCAAGACGTTTCGGCACTTAGTTTAAGATGTTTCGGAACCAACAATTAATGTTTATTTCGCACCAACAGTTACATATTTTTTTGAAAATCGTTTTGATATATGCCTCTAAGAAAGCAATTGAAAGGGGTCCTCCATTGAATGTGTAAATTGTACAAACGACAACACCCATATTCTTCTAATTCTGAAGCAATTCTAATTAATACGTATTTTTTCTCCACAGAATAATTAAAATACATCTCTAAACAAATAGGCGAAGG
>CAJDSM010032847.1:10000-20306 GCA_903981925.1 Ostrea lurida
TAACGTTTTAGTCGAGGAAGAAAAAGTATAGGAACCGCACAATTTGACTCTTGTGTGTGGAAGATAAATAAAGCACAAGATTGAGAAGTTATGTAAAGTCACCAAATCTCTGCATTAACGAAATACATTTATCCGTGAAATGAAGAAAACGTAAAATTAGCGTTTTTATACTGATTGTTTACATTAGTATGT
The DNA here is from genome assembly GCA_903981925.1 of Ostrea lurida. Classification (NCBI taxonomy): domain Eukaryota; kingdom Metazoa; phylum Mollusca; class Bivalvia; order Ostreida; family Ostreidae; genus Ostrea; species Ostrea lurida. Next base: position 10,193 of record CAJDSM010032847.1, read on the forward strand.
AAAGGCAAAGATAACGAACAGTGATCCTACCTTCGCTTTGTCGGAGGTCCGTGTTGCCCAACACTCGATTTTGTATATGTTGTTTGGATTATGATTACGTTTAACACGATTTTACCTTCGCGTATTTGTCATAATACGCAAAGAGTTGGGCAATCACGGGCCCCTGGACACACCAGAGGTGGGATCAGGTGCCTAGGAGGAGTAAGCATCCCCTGTTGACCGTGAGCCCATAGTCTTGATCAGGTAAACGGAACAATCCGTAGTCAAATCAGTGTGTGAAAAACGGCTTAACAATGGCTATGAAACACATCAGACAGCATTTGACTCAATGATAGGTCATATTGGTAAACTAAATTGTTATAACGACCATCGAATTTACGAAATGCTGCCTTTAAACGTGACCGTTGAAACCCCTACTATATACCTGCATTGTTTCGCCTACCCAGGAGTAGATGGGTACCTGGACATCTTACATGTTCACCGTAAGCCAAGATGATACCCAAACAAAAAATAGTTATGGCTGTTTCTTTTGTCCAAATAAGTGAATTCGTAGTCTATTGCTATGCTGCAAAACGTGTCCTAATCTCCAGGAATCCTCCACCGAAAGCGAGATCGCGCGATACTGTGTAGCCCTATAGGCAATAATTTACATCTATGTGATCCTGCTCATATTGTTATATACACCCAAGGTGTTTATCCTATGCAATGCCTTTCCATGACAAAACTTCATTGAAGTTAAATCTCAATTTAATGGGTTTTTTTTGTACATTGCATTTAATTGTTAGAAAATACACGTAGAAATAACGTGAGAAAATTGTACTTTAATATATATGTGTATATATTGTAACAGTGATTAAAAAACTTTCAAATAATCAAATATTCTTCGACTAAAGCTATCGAATATCTAAAACAAATATCTTATATAATATTTGTACACCAAACTCGCAGTTTTTGATTTACTGACATGAGTTATAATGTAAATTTACATTTTCCTTGCAGTCATCATTTAGATGGACACAGGTGAATGGCTTGCCCATATAAACTGCGTGTCTGTTTCAGCTGACCAGTTTATCGTATCAAACCGTCTCAATTAACATAGCCAGCGCTTCCCACCATTACTCTTCGTCACCATGATTGTACTTCGTCTGGCCGTCTTCACGTGCTGTAATCTAATCTTTCTGAGTGGGACTTCCATAGACGACTACAAGCAACTTCAGAAATCATTAATGGCTAACTATTCCAACAAGGTTCGTCCTGTTAAAGATCAAGATGAAACAATTTACATTTACACGGCATTCTACTTGTCCAGTATTGCTGAAGTTGATGCTGTCCAGCAAAGACTAGTGACCACCGCGCACCTTGGCATTACTTGGACGGACGAGCTCCTCCAGTGGGACGAAAGTAGTACAGGAATTGAAAGACTGCATTTCAAACAGGTGGGGTATATTTGTACTAACTTTTTCTCTCATAAAATCAAAGCCACCATACTTGTTCGTCATCTTCTAAGAAACGGTTTTTACAAGTAGTTTTGTATAATTGTGTAGCTATATTTGCTCTGTCCGCTAGACGAAAAAAAAAATGTATTCCTTTGAAAACAGTTGATGTTATTGTTTAGTCGAGGTTTGTGTTGCATGTAGATGACACTCGGGTTCGAGCAATGGTGAAGGTCGATGGTCGAATTTATGAGAATCGAAGAATGCACAAAAACCTAAATCTTTACCCCTGCTAACCTTTTTATTTGTTAAAAATTGAGTTACTTATGTCAAATATGTTTTGGTAAAAATAATAATTATATTGATACGAATGTTAAAGTGGAATTGAAATTTTAAAAACCTTATCATGAAACTCAAAATTCAATAGACATTCTTCTTCTTTTTTTTTTTTATACAAACAAGAGGCCCATGGGTCACATCGCTCACATGAGTTACCTTCGTTCTTCCTTTTTAAGCATAAAAGTGCAAATATAAAATTTAGCTCAAATCGTGAATGTGTCCCTTTAAATAGATCCGAAGATATTTGATAGGTTACATTTTTATCAAGTAGATTAACTATAAGGTCATGTGGTTAATGGTTTCAGTGTAAAGTGAAAGGTCTAGTTAAAATAAATCTATATACATGTAGTATACACAATTTGATCTAACGTATGATTTCAGCAGATACTGGTGGTCAGTTTTTAAAAGTAGGAATTGATCCAGCGGTTCTGAAGAAGTGCAAAATGCGAAAATTATAGACAGACGGACGGCCAGACGACAAACAACGGGTAATCACAAAAGCTCAGCTGAGCTAAAAATCTAACTTTGCATGATGTAAAAATGCGTCATTATTTTAATGGAATGTGATAATGTTTATGAATAGAAAGATGTCTGGACTCCTGACGTGGTACTTATGAATGGCGTCAAAGAGTTCGAGGAATTGGGCGGTGATTTCTACTATGTGACGGTTATACCGGACGGGACAGTTTACTGGTACCCTTACCAGGTATTCGAGAGTAAGTGTGATATCGACATAACCTACTTTCCTTTCGATACTCAGATCTGCCACTTTGTCTTCCTTAGCTGGAGTTTCATGAAAGATGAACTGAATGTTACATTGTATCAGGAAAATGCGCCAATAGATTATTACGACTACGTGGATAACTCGGTATGGGATATCGAGAATTCAACTTCTCATACCTCCCCTGGATATGATCGGGATTCTAAAGTTACATTCACTGTGATTCTGCGCCGTAAGCCACAGTATTTTGTCATAAATTTGATTCTACCAGTCGTTCTTCTAGGAGTGATAAGTCTCCTGGTATTTGTAGTACCTTCAGATGCTGGGGAGAAGATGTCGTTTGCAATGACTGTTTTTTTGGCGTTCGCTGTATTTTTGACCATAATCAGCACACAACTTCCGGTTAACTCAGAAAAAATGCTGGGTGTATATTCATCTTTCAAATGGCGCTTGGAGTGGGTACCATAATTTTGTCCGCCTTCCAACTCAGGATCCACCATAGAAAATCCGAAAGAAAGATTGGCAAGTTTACAGAGGAATTGAGAGATTTCTGAGGTGCGGAATATGCTCGAAATCTTCTCGGGGAAAAAGCGAAGTACAGTCTTTCGCAGAAGATGCTTATTTCGATGACGTAAACTGGTGTGATGTGTCGTCTGCGATCGATTTCTTCTGTTTTTGGATAATGCTAGTTTCAGAAATCGTTGCAATCATAATCTTTGTCATAAATTTGATGTAAAATCATATTTTTAAAAAAAATATAGCATAAATAATATATCGTCTGGCACTAAAATATAAAAGAATGTACAATATCATTACATACTGGAAGAAGCTTTTGTATTTTGAATCATGTTATGAATCATTACTGGATGAATTAGAAGGGCGAAATAAAAATAAAACTGGGTATCTAAGGTAAAAATTATATTGTCTAGTTTGGGAATGTATGATTATCCTCTTCTAGACACTTGATTCCACCTCTGGTATGTCCAGTGGTCCGTGTTTGTCCAACTCTTGTTTTTGTACTCTATTTGGACTTACGAGATTCATCACTGTTCGTTATCTTTGCCTTTACATGATACATGGATAAGACAAGAACTGAGGTCGCAGGAGCTAATCATTGTTAATCAAAGAATTTTAGATCAGGGAAAACAATGTTACAGAATAAATTACTTGTTCATCAAAATGTGATGTGTGCAAGTATTTGATTAATTATAAATTACAGTATTAACCTACATACCATGTGTATATCAGAAATGTATTGCCAGATTGCGATTGTCTTCACAGAAATTAGGTACTGTAAAAGTGGTTATTTACGCGTGGGGGAAATTTACACTAATTACGCGGTCAGGTAATGAGCGCGTAAATTTCCCCCACGCGTATACATACTAATATCATATATGTTATATATTTCATTCAGTGACCGCGTATTTTTCACCCACGCGAAATGTTGGACATGGAAAAACGCGTACTTAACCCCCAGTGTAAATAACCACTTTTACAGTATTGAATTCTGAAGGTTTAGTTCTATTTGAATGTAAAAAATTGGTAGACGATGAATTTCACTTTATTTTAGAATTATTAAACAAATAGCATGATAGTTCGCTTCAGTGAGCGTGCAATGTTTTCATAACATTACTCACCGACTGGCCATTTGGTCTCACTAGAATGAACACTATTTTCATAACAAACTCAATCCGATCGGTCAGTGCTACCGGCGGTATCTCTCTCGAGATAGTAATTGATTACGAATGCGCATCTTGGAATGCATAATAAAACATTCGACAACAGGAGCGCGTTATATTGAATTATACTCTGAATTAGATAACACTTAACTGACTATTATAGTCCACTCGAAATATTTCATCATATGGAGACGTCACCGAAATGCCGGTGAAGAAAGGCTGCAAATAAATCCTATGCTCGCCACCTCACGGCTATGAGCAGAAGGGATCTTTATCGGTCTTTTCGGTCTCATCCGAATGAACCGCCCCTATTAGTTCCGCCTACTTACCGCCACAACGCAAGGGGATTGTTGAGGACCTATTCTAACACCCGGATCCCCACGGGTGTCGGATCAGTGCGTTTGTTATGCAAAACAGTATATCATTTATTGAAGCACCAAATGCGCCATCGGAATGAGATAAATGCTTCATGAAAACATTGCACGCTCACTGAAGCGAACTATCACACCGTGACACAATACGTACTCTGAATCCAACTATTCGTCACGTCGGATCCCAAACATATTCACTTACGGCGATTTAACATTGGGGAGAAACCAGAAGGAATGTATATTTGGATGTATAGTATTCTACATAAAAGCAAACATGTTTCAAACTACAGACAAGTCGTTGTCACTGTCGGAAAATGCCCATAAGCATCTAGTTGAATGCTACAAAACAGACATCAAAAAGCAATGGACCACCACTTTTCTCAAACACCCCCCGTGGCATTATCTAGTGAGCAATTGACAACAAAACCAGTCAACTATTTCAATATAACTTTACGTTCTTTTGAATCTCCCAGCATTCTTATTAAAAACTATTTAAGAGAAAAATACTTTTCTACGTACTCTCATGCAAAACACATTGAATGAAATCTATCCCACAAAAGCATGCTTATTATTAATTTTTTTAATGTAACGTAGGATGCAATAATCATTCTTAATGGATTGAGTAAAACGTGTATTGATAACAACCATTATTATCAAGATTTATGTAAATCAATTATTTTTGGCTCAAATCATTCAAGTCATATTTTAAAATGAAAAATTTTCGACCCCCATCAGCACAAGCGGCTTAAGCGTGTCTTATTACCACAATTTGTTTTTATTTCTGTTCATCTTCCATGCTTACATCTACCTATAAAAAATCACCAAAAACAACCAAAAATTCACATACTATTTGATCATCTGGCCGGGAATGAAATACTTAGTCACGATCCTTTCTACGTTAACATAGGCTCTGAGGATTAATAACACTATGACGGAACGAATAATTGTCGTTTTATAAGTCATTGTATCAAAAGTAGGATTCTCTTAGAAATGAAAGGAGCAATCCACCATCTCCAAATTTTTACCATTTGTAATTCAACGTTTTCACTAATTCTATAACTTTACTCTACTTCGCTAATTTAATTGCGCGCGAGGAGATATAGCCCGGGATATTAAGCATTCGCATGGCCGTAGGCGGCGCTGTCTGTGTGGCCCGGAAAACCTCTAAGTGAACAAGCTACGACATTCATTCAGAGGATCAATTAAAACATCTTCACAAATGTTACCCATAGGAGAGAGGATGAACGTTATTAGATTTTCCAAGATCAGGGTCAAGGTCCACATTGACTACAAATTACATTGGATGAACAATGATAGTAAGATCTGAATTGTTTTTCGATTCCGTTTGAGCAATACTTAACTCATATTAAGACATTCACCAATTGCCGGTTGATTGATTATTGTAATCTCTATACCCGCTTATTTGGCAATATTCCAGCCCAATTTCACGCGCGGTTTGGAGGCTGCAAAATTTAGACCTATGATTACAGCAACAGGAAGGTTACTCATTGCCGTGCACACCCGTGCCTGCGAACCACGGGACCTCCATTTTCAAGGTCAATCCGAAAAGACCACGATGTTCTCACTTCTTAAAGTGCCGAGCTTTTGCGAAGGAGCAAATTCGTTACCTATTTTATAACGCTCTTACAGGTTTAACGCGACCGGGGCATGCGAGCACGGGGCTCAAAGCCACGTGAACCTCCCGATCACGAGGCGAGAGCTCTACCAGCTGAGTCCACCGAGGAATACAGCCATATCATAAAGGAGAATCATAAAAACCTTTCCACAAAGTTGTTTCCATGCATGAGAGAAGATCGAACCTGTATCGTTGTTCAAGGGTCAAAATCATTACCTTTCACAAATGTTGCCCCTGGAAGGAAATGAACCGTATATTGATTGCAAAGCGTCCAAGTAATATTGACTGCCTCAAATCTTGTGAGGAACAAGATAGAAGAACATAACATTCAAACAGGAGGACATCATCTTCAAGTTTTCACAAAATGTTGCCCATGGAGAGAGAGAATGACACCTATTCATTGGTTATACCAAAAGGTCAAGGGTCACTATTCTGAACAATTGTTTACAAATCTATGTGTTGCGAGGGGATCTTACAACTTGCGTTGCCTTGTTTCTCGCTTAATCTAACATCCACTAAGAAAATACAAAGACGGTCGCAAATGGGCTCAGATAGAAGAAACTCTCGCTATCGTGAATTGGTAACGGTTCATTGAAGTGTCCGAACCCCAGTTCGCGCCCAATGGAAGCGTGCCAACCCTAAGACGTTAAAATAGGTAGTGCATTACTCCTATGCCAAGAGCTCGGCATTTATAAGTGAGAATCACCCATCGGGTCTTTCGGATATGCCTTAACAAAAAGTTACGATTGTCGACAGCAGATGTGGCACGTAAAAAGAACCCTCACTTGCTAAAAACATCACAAGATGTTTTTAAATAGCATAGGTCATAAGTCTGCAGCCCTTCACGGCAATGGTGATTTCTTCAATGTGGACACTAAAACATTCTCAACCAAGAAAAGAGGAGGACACAGAAATCAAATCAATAAGTTTATAAAGGGCCTTTATCATAATACTTCTAGTTATCATACCTAGAACGTATCTCTAAAGTACCAGTAGAAAGGGTCTATTACATTTTCAAGATTGTCATAAGGAGGGTGTATTTGGTTGTTTTGAGTGTTTATTGACACAGAATATGAACATTGAGATGACAGGAAAAAAACCACAAAAGTGACAAATAGCCCGATATGCCCTACAACTTCATGCAAAATATCTCCATTTTTATAAACCTTGGATGAAATTAGCCAAAAATTAAAGATTAACAAATGGCTTGATAAGAATGGTTATGTCATACGTTACTTCATCCTAAGCAACATAGAGTTTACATCCTACGGTTGCATCAAAATTCACAAATAACATATTTTCGTGGATCATTCATTCAATGGCTATGCAATGAAAAAGTTAACGTTAACCAAATATTATCTTTCAAATAGTTTTTAATAAGAGCTCACAAGTATAGCTTTTAAAAGACAAAAATAATATCCAACAGTTTACTGTTTGCCATCTTGTCACAGAGTAAAGATTGCAGAGCAGTGGTTTGCGGAAAATGATGCATTCTTTCAATGCTTATTCATGTAGCATTAACAGACTAGATTTATGACATTCCGACCAGTGCAACGAACTTGCTTCATTTTGAGAATTCTATTTTTTTTTTTGCTTATTTTATATTAGAGGATATAAAATCAATATACATTTCCTCTGGATTCTGCCAATGTTAAATCCCCATAAGGAATAGTTGGATCACGACGTGACGGGAATACGTTGGATCACAGTAACGATGTGTCACGGTGATCATGCTGTTTAATAATTCTACAATGTCCTTTGCATGAATTGATAGTCTGAAAAAGAGATTTATGAAGCCACTTATCTTTTAAGGTTAGAGCGGAAGCTATGTAATTGTATTCTCCACTTTTTCTGTATGCGAAATACTGAAGAGCTGTAAAGATTAGAGTGAAAGAATGAATGAAACAAGTGGTCACAGCCGGGGAATCACGCATTTACTTCGTATAATTTCATAAATAATTCGGAAGTGGGTTTTCTAGTTTATTATTCTCTCTCTTTTATAACTTTTAAGTTCATGCTTTAACTACAAAATCATAGAATAGGGGTATCTAATGAATGAAAACATAACACGCAGAGAAACTTGTATCACAAGACAGGCAATTTCATGTTTTTCGTTATTTTCATAGGAACACTTGGGTTTGGTTAATATTTATTAACCAAATTAATCTATGTACATTCATTGATATGAAACATTGAAATGTGGATCCAATACTAAACACTATAAATAATGAATGCTCACCTGCGGCAGACTGCTTTCCTGTCTATTATACGATCTATAAAAACTTGTTTTGAAATATGTACCCGGTAGTAGCCATTATTCAGTAAACCTTATCCTTTTGTCATACGACCGACAACATGTTTTAATTTTCCTTACAGCAAATTAAGATAATATCTAAATGCTTTTATATTGAAACTGCACGACTTGCTCTCGAGAGACTTTTATAGGATTTTAATGAAACGCTATCTTAACACATTAGATGAGTTAGCCATGGTGAAAGGTTATACAAGGTACAGTACAAAGGGGATTTGCTGATAATTTATGTACACTTGACCGCATCTGCAATGTTACATTCAATGACTACTGAGCGCAACAAACCAAAACTATCCTAATGAGACTGATACTTCTATGGAGCGCTCCAAACCGGGTAGATTCCAAACACCGTAGATACCAGTTGCAAGGAGTGGGTTTCCTCAAATTCTTTTGCAAATTTGTCATTTATTTGTTCAGATGTTGAACTGTCATTTAAGGTATGGCAGGGTTCGACTTTCGCACTCGTCACTTCGCCATTTCCACCCTGATGTGAATTTGACGACCTGTTTGTTAACATAGCTCTCCCAAATCACAACCTGATGACGAGTATGGATTGTCAGAATAATTTCTATTTATTTGAAATAAGAATACAAATGAAAATAATGTGAAAAGAATTAAAATACATTTCCTATTTGAAATTGAAAAATAATTGCAATAGATTTAGAAATAATACATTGTTTCTCATATTTTTGGTTGGGCAACCTGACATCTGTTCGGGCAACCTAAGATCAGTATTTCGGTTGCCCGAATGGCGAGTCAAATTTCTGACGAGTGTCGAACCCTGGTATGGTGCTATATCTAGTTGTTCGTCCTTCGATATCAAAGATAACCACTTCAATTCTAGACAGATGAACGGTGAATGTGGGTCCGAAGGTGACTAATAAGTCCAGTCAGGGCCGTAAAGGCTCGCCTACATGTAGGTCACAAGTGATGGGTAGTTGAAGTGGTGGCAGTTCGGGTCTTGCGTATGTCACGTTTTTTCTGCGCCTCTGTAGTACGTCGACGTTCAGCTACATGGGCACCAGTGGTGAGCTTGGTACGAGATACAGGGCATGTGTCTCCCATTTGTTGATATAGTTCCTGAGATCCTTGAGGGAGGCTGTGAGGCAGTGTTTCAATAGCTTCTTCTGTCCCCCAACTGTTTGTTTCCCCTGGCTAAGCTCGCCGTACAACAGTTGCTTTGATAGCCGACTGTCAGACATCCTGACGATGTGTCCCGCCCATCTGGCCTGTACTTTTTGTAAGAGGGTGTAAACGCTGGGCATGCCACCTCGCTCAAGGATCTCCGTGTCGGGAGCTGACAGTCACAAACTGTATACTGTAATGGCAGTGTGAAGCGCAGTGTGCGTGTTGTCTGTGCTTGGCTTTCTCGCTTTCATCTCCACCCCTAGTTAGTATATGTTTACACCTCGAACAAAAGATTTTTGCCCATACCAAATCACCATGTAAATTTCCCACACAGTCCAATTTCCGTCACAAGAGTCAAGATAATATGAAATCGACACGGGTTTCTAGTGTAAGTAACCAGATGTTTTATATTTAAATCCGGTGATTTTGTTGACCATCTCGCTAAATTAGATTATTTTATAATTCGTTATTAGTAATACTAATTTTTCGCTCGGGT
>CAJDSM010032848.1:0-43330 GCA_903981925.1 Ostrea lurida
AACATGGAGCCTTTTATCTTAATTACCCCCCTCCCCCTGCAACAAGTTTGGGAAAGGGAGGGGGGATACTGGATTCTGGATGTCTGTCTTTCCGTCTGTAAACAGAATGTTTTCAATGGCTATGTACAGTGTTTAGCCTTTACCCTAGAGTTACTAATTACATGCTATGATCTATCCATGGGATGAAGGGTGTTCCCTATCGAATTTGGGGTCAAAAGGTAAAGGTCAAGTGCACTGGACATCAAAGTAAGCATTATGGTTTTCATTTTGAAATTCTTAAACCATATTTGTGAGATTGAAATGATAATCTTCTTGTGTATATGATAGGAAAATCATATGGTATATATTGAATAGCTATTAACTGATGACAAAATACTCTGTATTGAGACTTAAGAAATGCAAATATGAGACTCCCTGTGTGGGCTATGATACTCAGGTGACCGTTAAGGCCTGTGGGCCTCTTGTTATTAAATGAAATGCAAGGATCGTCAGCAAGAGAAAATCAAATGAAAGAAAAATGTAGAACACGGCAAAGTCTGTATGGAAGAATAGAACAACAATCAGGGCTTCTGACAGGAGACGATGTAGGGCAACTGTGGGCTCCTGATCTGTTATATGTATAAGTGTAGGAAGCACAGTGACATTAAATCAAGATCTCTTTTTATTTCAATATTTGCATTTTATACAAAGTTTGAAGTTTTCTGTGAACAGATTTATGCTTATAACTACATAGGTAACAACTTAAACGGTGAAATTACACATTCAAACAAGTGAAATTAATGAACTATTGATATGACAAAAATAAATTGACCCATAAGTATAACACAAATGTATTGGTACAATGTCATTTCAAATTCTAAGGTTCTAAATATACAAATATGGTATTCATATTATATTTAATCATTTTCTGAGACTTATTTAAATTGCATGTACATATACCAGCATGTACATAGTAAGCAACATACCAATACTCTCCCTAGCTACATGTAATTTCATACATTTCTATAAAAGTTTACCTCTCTATCAGCACTTCATGAAGTCCGATATTTCAATTCAGAGAACGAAAGTTTTCAGAGTTCGAAGTTTAATGTCTTTCACGTCAGACAAATTGCATATTATATATATATTAATTTATAAAAGATAAACTCTCTCTCTCTCTCTCTCTCTTCTCTCTCTCTCTCTTCTCTCTCTCTCTCTCTCTCTCTCTGTTCTCATCTTCTCTCTCTTTATCTCTCTGATTTTCTAGGCCAAATGGAATGCAAGAGGTCGGACACCGGTGGCAAATCATAAACATACAAAATGAAATGTATGTACATATCTACTACATCTGTACACGTTTGTATATAACAAAAGGTCAGCTGTGAAACATGAGATTACAGGAGTCGGACATAACACACATTAATGGCACCCACAGGCTTTCTCACGGTTAAAATGCTGCCATATGTCACACTCACAGTGTGACAGTCCTTTGATTTTTTCATTGAATCTACCAAAAGGCGGACAGATCATCTAGCCATAAGGCGGGCAGATCCGTAATAGTTTTGTGTAAGCAGAGTCTACATTTTTCGCCATCCGTGTGCTTTTGGTCCGAATTTAAAACACAATTTCTTTGGAAGCCCTCGATCTTTTGGAATATCTGCAAAGTATCCCTCTTTTCTGGAATATCTGCAAGCATAAAAATATTCGCTGGTATCATTTCCATTGAAACCAAACTACTGTAATTCTGAAGAGCGCTACCCTTGCATATCATTATTGTATTCCTAAGTTAAATGTAATATCAAATCATAGCTTTTGTCAAAAAAATCATGGACGCCTCTTTCAATATGCAAATCTTTGACATGTGAATTATTTACGAGAAACTGTTTTCCATGGTCGTTCTGGTGTTTAATTTTGTAGATATCTTAATCTGTTAATAGATACACGTTTCATTTACAATACCGGGAAGTTACAAGCGTAAGATGAACTTTAAAAACTCGATCAGTGTATCTATGGAAAAAATGTATTTCATGAGCAGATAACTCATTCCGCATTATTTCGCATGTTTATTAAAACTATTGTAAGGAGTTATCTCTCTTCTCAAATGTGCTTCTTACCTAAGGGAGCGACTGAGTTTCTCATATGTCATCTTAGATCTATTGTTTTTCTTGCTGCCCCACTGTTTGGCTACCTCGTCTGATTTCACTACTCGGAATATTCCTTCCACCTCCGATTCCCATTTTATAATCCTCGGACAGAATCTCTCATCGTGTAGAAGGTCGCGAATGAATTCCCACAAATGGTACACACTGGACGCTGCATCACAGAAACGTAGGTCTTATTAGTTTAGATTAAAAACCATATTTTTAAAAAGTAAATTCTAAATAAATGAAAGATATATATTGAAGAAAGTGTATGGACATGATCAACACCCATCTTTTGATCAAACTATAATTTATTTTTTGAGACTAGACGTACACCCTAGCGGGTCTCATAAGTCTAAAGCAAATCAACAGTGCGACATTTAACTTCGGAACATGACAAAGTCCGAACTTTTTGCTACCTTTTTATCAAAGATACAGAAAACAAATTCAGTCTATCTGGATGGATTTTTTTTGCAGTCTTATTCCTAGTTCAAGCTAAAGTAACTACGATTGTACATTAAGAGATATAGCTCCTAAAGAATAAAAATCCTGTAGGAGAATGGGGGATTTTTTATCTATCAAAATCCTATCATTATCCTATGGGAGAAAAAATCTATAGGGAAAAAAATTCTATGATTTTCGATAGGATAATTAATCCTATAGAAATGAATTAGAATTAAATGTCTCAAATAAAAATCCAATGGATTACTATCCCATTTTTAGTAGACAACAATAGGATATTAAATCCAATCAATTATTGTTATTAGTGAGGACATATTTATCTGGGACTTTAATCTAAATCATTTTCTGTAGGATTAAATTATCCTATTGAAACACATAGGAGTTTTTTTCTATAGGATTTTTTCTCCCATAGAGATAATGATAGGATTTTGTAGGATAAAAAATCCCCCATTCTCTACAGGATTTTATCTTTAGGAGCTTATATCTCTTTATGTACAAGTCGTAGTAACTTTAGCTTTGAACTACAAGAATTTGCAAAAAAAACCTACCAGATAGACTGAATTGTTTCTGTATTTTGATAAAAAGGGTAGCAAAAAGTCTGGACTTTGTCATGTCCGAAGTTAAATGTCGTACTGTTAATCATGTTCCATGGAAGATATATATCAATATGCAGAAATTACGAAACGATTATAAATTATATCAGTTCTGTAAAAGATCCCCGTAAATTCCGAAATCACGTAAATCATGGGGAATCCTTTCAAACTAACAGATTCAAGCTCATACCATGAGTAATTAATGCACTGTATATATATTACAGATAGCAATTATGCTAGTTTTGTACAATGCGTCTGGAGATATACTCTCCAATATCAGCAGAATTATAGAATGAAAGTGCTTTTATTCATATCATAGGGATGTGATTGTGTTCCTCAGAAATCAGAGGAAAACTGGTAAAAAAAAAAAAGGGGGGGGGACACCTCACCCTACCTAGAAAAATATCCTTTTCTGTCACTTTTGATCAAAATCCAGAGCGTTTCATTTTTATTTGTTCTTCAAAAATTGAGTAAATCAGAGGATTTCCTTCGAAAGGAGGAAAAATCACATCCCTGATATTAGTAAACTACAAAACTTTAATCTCCAGAAAAAAAAACTTACTCTGTCCCTTCTTCCTGCCGGGGCGTTTCTTTTTCTCGGAACTGCTTGAGTGTCCATCGCTGTCTGTTTCACTCATGACATCGTCCTCATCGTCATAGAATTTGGACGGCAAAATTGACGGATCTGGTAAACCCAAGTTGGGTTCCTTTTTTATCTCTGCTTCTGACAGCGCGGGATCTCGATGAGCAAGGCTTACTCTCTGGAGAGCAATCATTCCTTTCCCTGGATGATTTAATTCGCCTGAAGAATCTGAAAGTGAATGGGATATGTTAAAAGAAACAAATTCCGTAAACATCTTGACCTGCAACTGCATCAGATTTTTATTTGTAGGAAATTTTTCGAAGATTTGTCAGTAATTGTCGTTATCAATAAAATTCAAACTTATGTGTCATATGAATGTTAAAAAGTTCAAAGAATAAATTGTACCAGAACTATAGTCCGAGTTATCTCCCGTTGATCCGGGACTGTGAGGATAAGAATTCAGAGAACCGTCTGTGGGAACCTCAACTTCGTACTGCACTTGTCCAAGTTCGCTGGAATCATCAATGTTTCCAATTGGCTGGGAAACTGACCACATAGGAAAATGTACCAGCAGATCTTGTGGTTGTGACAACTCGTAAATATTGGAATCTGAAAATGAAAAGGTGATCCTAATGACAAAACTCAAAGACCTGACCGACACGTGATTAAACATGTGCAACTCATGAAGGAAGACCAAATATGCCTTACAATGCATGAAAAAGATGTGCGTTATGTGAAGCGCTTTGTCAAGATAGTGATAAACAGTTGACAAAAATACTTGACTCAAGAGTAAAAAGAAAGGGTCTCCAAGCACTCTCGTGCGAGTTCCTGGTCAAGAGGAAATTGATTAAAAATATGTTAAGTACTCACCAAGCTAACTGAAGAACACTTTAATTATTGCAAGTACAAAAATACACATGCAGATACAGTACATGTGCTCATTAAAACAACCTCCTTTTATTCTTTCAAATTATCGATTAATTATCAATACTTCCGTGTATAATCCTAGTTTGCAACGTAGTGAAATCGAGAATTTTGTAAAAAGTTTGTAGTTCAGCTGTTACCTGTTTGTATAAGGGCGGATGTAGTATCAGATCAAAAAAAAAAAAAAAGAACTACAATTTGTAATATAATACCGCGTCAGATACCTGCATCAACTGAATCTTTACAAGACATATCGCGTAATATTACACACTGTATTAGGAAGCATGAATGCTTTACGTAATGGTCAAATCTTATTTTTGTTGCAACTGAAGCGTTAGAGCAAATCCGTCAACTTTTTTGTTGTTGCATAAATCAATGTTCTAAATCAAATCCGACGCACAATGCAATTTAAATACCCGGTGCAGAAAAATGATAACACTTGGGATATTTTCGTGGAAGGTTACTTGTTAGCGGTTTCGTGGAAATCCCCAGTATTTTGAGATTTACAAGATGAGTACGATATGCAAATATAAACTGGCATTTTAGTTTGTTATTGCAGTGAGAATGTTTTGAGCATTCATGATTCAGCTAGTTTCCATAAAGGGTTAATAAGAATTGATCTTTTTTTATTTTTTTGTTTTTGTTTTTTTTTTTATTCTGGCGAAACCTTAATTGAAATAGATGAAAGAAAAGGGAAAATGGTAACATACATGGAATAAATAAACGAATATAGATAAAAGAAAGCATTTAATATTTAGATATTTCGTGAACTGGATCCACAAGTGTATAACATAAATAAATCTTTTAAAAGAAAACAGCACGAGTACCTGTAGGACATAATGTTAACTGATAAACCCACACCAAAGTGAAAAATAAGGCATACTTATAATTCAAGAATACCTACTGTTTAAAGTTTTCAATGCTGACCAAGGAAGTGAAACAGATCGCAGTGTGACATGCAAAACACACTCTCCTAAAATACCCAGCTATTCACTTCCGGGTTTTGATAACCCCAACAAGATTGTAATCAATTTTATGAGATAGGAAATGTGCACGTACAGTGCAATAAATTTACTTGAGAGAGACAGAGTAAATGAGAAAAAGTCATCCCAAATTATATACACCGGTACATGTATATATAACACTGAGGAATGTTTATTACATGATGATGACCCTTAATGGCTCCAAGCAAAGCTTATCTCAGCCATTTCATCTTAACTGCAATCGAAGTCCATTATTGTTACATATGTACGATGACCAGCAGCAATTCCTGATGTTTTTTACTCTCGTCGATGTTGTTGATATTAAGAGTGAAAATAAGAACAGGTAATGTGGTTGCAATGTGCACCTGTTATATGCTAAAGGTATATGTTTTTATGCAAATAAGGAAATATTTATCAAAGCAGTTTCTACTTTCGATTTGCTTATCAGTCTTACCTTCTGGATCTGACAGCGCGGCGGGATTCAGGAAATCGCTTTCGTCCAACCCCCGGGCGTCAGCGGTAGCCCCGGTCATGCTGCTCAAGGAAAGGTCTAGAGGTCCGAAGTCGTCGGCGCTTAAAGATTCCGTTAATACATCGGCGAGCTGCAAAGAGACGAGACCGGGAAGTGAATTTACCTGCTAAAGTTTTGTTGACAATCTGGGTCACAATATCAATACAATACACCTCAGCCAAAGTTTGCTAGGCTCTAACATAATATTTAAATGCTCTGATCAACAGAGATAATGCGTCCGTAACAAAATACAACATAAAAATAGAAGTAAATTAAAGCAAAGGTATTTCCAGAAAGCATTTCCCCTAAGAAATAATATGACAGATAAATAAAAATACATCTAAACAAAATTGTTTCAGAACAATGCATGGCCTAGTGGTGCAATATTGAAAAGGGTTATACACATGCACCATTTACTTGTTAGTCTTTCACTATATCTTCATAAAAACTTCCTCCAAATCACCATGAGAAATTTAAAACTATGGACATTAAATTTAAGTCGCGACCTTGTGACCTAAGAAGCAAAACGGATCCTATACACCTTAATCAGAACCAGTTTGATGCTTTAGGCAGAACCGGTTTGATGTCTGTCCAGGAAAGGGTTCTCGAGATATTGATCAGACAGATACATGTACATGTATCTTACTGTGTCCAGTTTGATCTTGTGACCCCAAAATCAATTGAGGCACCATGGAGTTAAGATGTACATGTACCAAAACACCATCTTTGGTGTCAATCAAGTAGGCAAAATATAGGGACAATATATTTCTATGTCCAGTTTGACTTTTGACCATGTGAACCCAAACTCACTACTCATGATGTACCAGTGTACCAAGTTGGATGTTTGTCAAGGAGCGGGTTCTCAAGATATCCTCCTATGCCCATAATGGATTGACCTTCAACCATGTGATCTCAGAATCAATAGGGATCATCTACCCCTTCAGATTTACCAGAGTACCAAGTTTGATAACTGTCAAGCAAAAGGTTCTTTTAGATATTTAGCAGACAAGACCAACCGACCGACTGTGCACAAAACAACATGCCCCTACTTTTTCGGGAGGGGGTGGATGGGTAAAATTCTGATTGTGTTGGACTATGAAAGTATCCGACACTGTACTATTTGATCTACACAGCTCTAGTTATCTGACTATTATCTAATCATATGGACAAAAGAAGGAGAGGTACATGTAATGAGTTTAATCCGAGATTGAATACGGCAAGGCCACAATGCTACAGAAACATCATAAGGCAAGGTCACAATGCTACAGAAACATCATAAGGCAAGGCCACAATGCTACAGAAACACCATAAGGCAATGCCACTATGCTACAGAAACATAATTTTACTTTCATGGGCACGCTTATTGAAAATCAATTAATTTTTCACTCTATTAAAATATTGTTAAATAAATAATATATGAAATCGATGTAAACCACATGTCATATTGATAGCATTGAAAAGAAAATTCACTGCAATTATGAAGGTTGATATCTACAACATTAGTTTACAGCCAGGAGAGTAAAATATTCAAGTAAGATGTTATTCAATATATCTTCTTTTCATTTCCAAAATTGAGACAGTATGTGTTAATTTCACTTACCGACGGGAAAATATGGGCCGCCATGATCCCGTTGAAAACATCGGCCCTGTCACAAAAAAATATGAAATAAAACTAAACATACATATTTGATAGTTATATATGAATGTATACATTTTACAGTGGCGGATCCAGGATTTGTCGAAGGGGGGGGGGGGTTCGTTGAAAATAATTAAATTTGGTCAACAAAAGGGGGGGGGGGCTCCTGCCCCCCTCTAAATCCGCCACTGTTTTAAGCAATTTTTCATAAAGAACTGCGCGCTACATTGCCTGTCTATTTTGTTCTCTATCAGAGTTCATGTATGCCAGGGATGTTGTGTTTTGTCCAGTTTGTCTCATGTTTGCTTGTTATCAGAGCGCAAGTAAAGTCAAATTTTAAGGAAGTCTATTGAATGATATTGGTCACATGACTACAAGACGCGGAGTCTATTCAAAGGTTGCGGTTTTTGGTGGTGCCCGTGTTACGCCTGACGGTTGAATTTATGCTCACTGTACATGCAATAAGACAGAGTATCCGTATGTCAGAATAAACGTTAACAGAACAGTACACATAGTTCAGCTTCGACCAAAGACATGTAGTATCCGAATGCCCTCAAGCTTCACCAGAGGTTGTGGTTTGTCAAAAGTCAGGTTGTAAACGATTTTTTCATTTCATATCATCATTATTCACAGCATAAAAAAAAGCATGCATGTTGACCATTAAATTCTGTTATAATTACAACACCAACATTGATCAAAATTTGCATTGAAAATAAAGCTATCACTGTTTCTTGTGGTACATCAAACATAAATATACATGTAGATAACTGTGTGAATTAGGGAAACGTAGTAACAAATTTGTGTAGTGAAGCTAACATAAAGCTTGCTTTCCATGAAGTGCATTTACTAGATATATATTGCAATATAAGTAAACAACAGAGAATATTTTAAACAAAACATCACTTTAGAATTCAAAAAGGGTTTTATTGAGACGGAATATATATAATCTGTGCACTTTCTTACATATACAAACAATTTCAACCCATGTTAGGATGTAAAACTATATGTAAGTTAGGTATGACAAATATTGACATACAGTTTGTTTTCTATAAACTTCAGGATTACTAGTATTACAAAATCTGTAAATGAACTCATTGTGTTAAATAAAAGAATGTATATTCATACGGTGTATTATATAATTAGATCTGCATTACTCTGTTGCCAATTTTGAATTACAAGTTGTGCCTTTGTAAATGTTAGTAGTTATTATTGCCATCCGATAGAACAATCACAAAGATATGGTTGCAGCCTTTGATTCTACTATAGGGATTTCAATATATGTTTATATGGATACAATTTCTCGATTTAGCAATCTGCATATATTTCAGATATCAAATAAACCTACCTCTAAAAATAATAAATTCTCAATGTTCTAAGAAATATCAAATAATTTTACGGGACTGGCTTACATCATTTTGAAATATCGATTTTCTTGAAATAATTTTTCGACCTGTTACCAATGTACACGTGTAATAAAAAATTGATAATACAACTGTCACATTTTATGACAAAGAGTCGATAAGACGGCAAAGATTTATTGGGGATTTTAAGCTAGATGTCTGCCCCAGAAAAAATCTGCCAATCACGAGAGGGTACCCGTATGTGACATTCCTTGGGTTAGACTTATAAGTGTACTAAATATTTCATCTTAGGCATTGGGATAGAAGTACTTCAATGAAATCAAAAAGACTTCTATTGTAAGTTTGGTATAATCATACAGCATGAAAAACTTTCTTCAATCGCAGTACATGAAATACAGCATCATGAGCACTATCATGATCCCATGGAAATTATTCATTTCAGTAAATAAGGATTCTGCGACATCTCCTCACCTCAGTGAACGTTCTGCTTATTTTTATGTATGGGAATTCCCCACTGTATACCCACTGGGAATGTAATATGAGAAGCTCCGTTTTCTCTCCATTGCCGAGGTAAATCCATATTCCATCACAAAAGATATTTTGTCTAGTGCATGCATACCCAGACACGCTATATTTGGCTGAAAGCACCTTGCCTTGAGCTTTATGAAACGATTTAAAGAGGTAATGATGGTGATGTACATTTACAACCATAACCATTAACTAAAACAGTGATCAGTGAAGACCCAATCACACTAAAACGTTTTAGACAGCCTATACCAAAATATGAAAGCTTTACCCTACCCGCCGGCAAACACCGATCAAAGGGAAACCGAAATTAGAACGAATAAATAACGTTATGTTAACGCACAAAACGAATATGTAACCTATTGTTAAATGCATTAGCACCTTCAAAGAACTCTCCTATAACGTATATATATATATTACGTCTGCAAGCTTTGTACGGTTGTACACAACGTATCAATAGCGTGTTTGAATCACGTAGAACGCGCACGTGACGTCTAACTTGATAGAACGCAACAAGCATGAAAGGCGTATAAGTTTGACATAAGTCCTAGCGGGTTGTCAATGTGTGTCAGCAAATGCAGACCTTTAATATAACGTGATTGAACTTGTGCATTGCCTATTGGGTACATCTAATTTATTACTACCTTATTAACAACACGTTGGCATGTGTTGAAAAGTTTATGCATGCATGATGCAATTTTGGTTCGCATTCAGCGATCACTGTATATTTCAGCGCCCTCGTACCTTTTTGAAAACTTCTTCCTAACGTAGACAACGTACACACATGCGCTTGTTTCATAAACTTTGCAAAGTATGCTATATAATAACACATTATATAGCATACTTTGCAAAGTTTATGAAACAAGGCACCAGAGTTTGACTTATTTCTCATACGTCGGTATACGTTGATATATATCATATACGGTACCAATTTCCATGCACCAGATGCGCATTTCGACAAATTATGTCTCTTCAGTGATGTTCAAACCGAAATGTTGGAAATCCGAAACTCTGTAAAAGTGATCAATGCAGTGCCAAAAGATTGGGGCCAAAAACTTCGAAGGATCAGAGCTATGCCCGAGGGAGATAATCCTTAATTTTGATATGAATTTCTAATTTTACCACTGCAATTAAATACATATCCGTATTTCAAGCTAGTGACATAGTACATAGCAACTGGGCTGCAGAGACCCTCGGGGACTAACAGTCCACCAGCAGAGGCCTCGACCCAGGGGTCTTAATATATATCATATACGGTACCAATTTCCATGCACCATATGCGCATACAATACGTTGTAGTGCGATAGCCGTATTGACTCACCAACTTCAAGGACCGGGATGCATGGAACCTAATAATTGTCGTGTATCGAATCGAGGTGTGTGTGCAAATTATACACGGACATGTAGGTACTTAGGAAAAATAAATTCTACCAGGTACTACACTACTCGCTGTTAGAGTGTTTCATCCAAATTTTGATGCATGCAAACTACAATGAAATATGTTTTACAACAAAGTTATAATCTAATACCTTTGTTTCACCCTTCCCCCCTCAAGAATTCTTCCTGGTTGATATATTTTTAAAACCTTTAACACTTGTATTCCAATGTCACAACATTATATAATTTTAAACGGATAAAAAAAATTAAAAGGCCCTCAAATTCCGCTTGTGACATGCATGATGGGTTCCATTTGGGCGCATTACGTAACTACCCGAAGATTTTTCCCACAACTGTTCATGAACAAAAACAAGATTTGTCAGAAATGTAATTTTTTGTGAAAAAAACATGCAAATTATACTACAACGGATGGCCTTCTTCAGATACTATATTGGTTTGTTTATATAGATACACTTTGCTGAGAGAGCTAATATATTTATAGATTTCTTTCGAAATCAAAATAATTCTGCACAACAAATGTACCTCACTAAGATTAAATCTCAAGAGATTCGCATACCTGAAGAAAGTTTACCGAGACAATACCTGAAGAAAGTTTACCGAGACAGGTAGACAGAAAGCAGAACAGAAAGCAATCGACTAACCTGTACTGCATGGCTGTCCCTTGCAATGAACGTAAACAAACATCAAAAAAACCTCCAGTAACTCTAGCAAGTTACTTCTACATTTCAAGAAGCAAAAACAAACAGTGAAAAATGAAATCTTCCGGGTTAACACCACGTGAAAATATTTCCAGTTGAACTATCTTTTAACTAGTTATCCTCTACCAAATCGGGAAAATTCGTCCATTCAGAGGCATCTAGGAAGAGACTATTTGTCAGTCTACCCTTTGTTGCTGACACGACATGCGGCCAACTTACCTGAGAAGTTAAATACCACTGTTTGGATAATATATATCTAGCTTGCATGCTATGTTTATCATTCAAAGTGCACTTTTTTTCTTATCGCAAAAACGAAACTAGAAGAATAAAAATCATGTTTTGATCAGAATTGTGATAATGGTATTTTACACTCTAGGCTGTCTAGAGATCACGAGTCCTCAAAAGCTTCGTGGACTAGCGTTTTTTTAGCGAGTACAAACGATGAAATGGATCTAATTATAAACAGGGTTTTTATTTAGAGACATTCGAAGATCGACACGGCTAAGTGCCAATCAAATGATACTCTGACAACTCCTGTTAAATGTACTACGAAAACCTATTTTGGAAAGGAAAAAAAAAAACTCGATGTAAAAAACACTACAGAATCTTTAATCTGAAATATTTTATTGGAAATAGATGTTAACAGAAACCAACAAAATAACTCTGTGACAAACGAGATGACTTTAGTGTCGTTAACTTCCCTTGAATATGAATATTCCATAACCACCTGCATATGGTATTTATGTCGCTCAAATGATTCGATACGCGAGAGCATGTTCCGCGTATGATCAGTGTTGAATTGGGGCAAGCTAGAAAAAAAAATAAGTTTATAAACTAATTTGACTACGTATTACTCCGATAAAGATATAGGACTCAACGCGGGTATGACCGGTCAGCAGGGGAATGCTGCCTCATCCTAAGCACCTGATCTCACCTCTGGTTAATCGAGAGATTTGTGTTTGTTTTTCTCATGATTTATATATATATATAGGATTTATGAGATTGATCATCGTTCATTATTTTCACTTGTTCATTAATTAAATGAAAAATTCTGGACCCATTTACTGTGTTGCTTTAATGAAAAACAATGAAAACTTATCAATTAAATCTTTATTTCTATCAATAGTCACAATAAGTCCACATCTTTCAATGATGAAATTTTAAATTTAAAACTTGAACTTACCTAAAGCATGTAAACGAATATGCCAAAATTCAATTTCAAACCATTATTAATAACTCTATCAACATAAAGGCACAGATAATGAACAGTGATCAATCTCGTGAGTCCCAAATAGAATACAAAAACAAGAGTGGGGCAAACACAGACCCCTGGACACTCTACAATGCATGAATACATACATCCAAACTTACATGTACCACTACAATCTACAAAACGATACTTAGTCGGTCATCTTTGTAAACAATTTGACTGCAAATCCCTAGTCTGGAGTGATTAGCGACGCGATATTTGTTTATCAAAGGAAACATCGAAACTGGCTTCAAGAACATGAGGACTGACCAAACTACATGTACTAGTATACTTGATCGGTCATCCTTAGACCGGTTTCGATATTATTGTGATTCAACAATTATTACCCTAATTCGTGTTTGAAGTCACCCTTGCTTTGCAATCATAGTGCAATATAGTTAAATGTGAGTTCATTGAGTAACCAAAGATAACTATCAATCCTCGTTTTAAAATTAAAATTTTAATTCAATGTTGGGAATTCAATCGAAGGCATGTGAAGTTTATTTAATTCGGTTGTTGGATCTCCGTCATTCGGAAAACACAGAACTATTCCATCAAATAATATTTTGTTTTATTTACATATCTATTTGATTCAACTCTTTATTTTTATCGAGAACTATCGTTCTGTCATTACAATTTTCACAACTTTACAAAACAAGTCTTATACTCTGTTATGGCATGATCGATTATGGGGTAAAAAGAGCTATATGGAAGAAGAATAACTACATGTATAATTAATATAAAAATCAAATACACTTTAGCATTTTCTATTCTGTAATAACTTTATAAACAAACACTAGAATTAGTTAAGGAAAATTAAGACAGACAAAAAGTCGGTATACGAATTCAGATTGTCATTATTCTGAACTGTAATTTTGATATTTCGCGCCTCGGCTATCTTGAAGTTTATTACAACTCCCTCTAAGTTCAAGATAACCAAGTTTGACAGTAGTTTATAGCTACAGACCTGCAGCTCTCTGAGGGAAATATTGGGACAGACCAGAGAACAACAGTGCAAAAACAATGCGCAATGTTGAGACCTTATATCGTTGCATTCTTGCATTACCGTCTCAAAAATTGAATGTCATAGAATTCCTAACACTTTTTCCAATTACACTTGTGCCCAAACATACCTTCAGTTATCATCAAATCCCATGAACCTCTGGTGTGTCCAGAGATCCGCGTTTGCCCAAACTCTTAATTTTGTATTCCTTGTAGGAGTAACGAGCTTGATCACTGTTCGTTATTTTCACCTTTTCATTCGGTTTTTTGATGTAGCCAGTCAAATCGAACCTCGTTCATTTTCATACTAACACTATTCTAAAACATTGTATATGTGAACAAATACCATATGAATATATGTTTAGTTAAATAGTTTGGATGAAATAAGTCCAGTTCGTTTAGAAAATAATTGTTTAAACAGGTTTAAATACTGAACTAAATGCACGAATTTCACTACACTTAAATTCCATATGAGATGTGAGTGCTAGGACCATATTAGTGGTGGGTGCTAGGATCAGACAAGGCTTCCATTGCACTTCACTATGAGTGGTGGGTGTAAGGACCAGACTAGAGGCTTCCATAAATGATTACACTTTGCTTTGGGTGGTGAGTGCTAGAACCAGGCTAGGCCCTCATTACACTTCGCTATATTAGTAGTGGGCGAGGACCTGACTAGGGGCTTTCATTACACTTCTCTATATTAGTGGTGGGTGCGAGAACCAGACTAGAGGCTTTCACTACACTTTGCTATTAGAGGTGGGTGCAAGGACCAGATTAGAGGATTTCATTACACTTCTCTATATTAGTGGTGGGTGCGAGGACCAGACTAGGAGCTTCCATTACGCTTCGCTATGTCAGTAGTGGGTGCTATAGCTAGGTCCAGACTAGGGGTTTCCATTACGCTTTGCTATAAGTGGTGAGTGCTAGGACCAGACTAGTCTTACATTACATACCAGAATAACTTTTCAATACTCATGAGCTACTTTCACATCTAGAGAAATTATATATTTTCATTTGTCTTTGATTATCCCTGTTTATGAGAATACATACCTCGAATCGGATATCGTAGATAAAAATATCAACGTGTTCGAATTGATTGACTTCCTAATATGGTTACGTCAACAACTGAAGCTGTAGGGTTTCGGAATCTTTGGACATTAAATTTTTGTGACGGTGATGCAAGAATACAACGATATAAGGGCACAACCGAGCGCATATTTTTCTGCGCCATAAATTGATGGGACCGTCTTTACAACGATCTCTGGTTTGTCCCAATATTTTCCCAGAAAGCCATAGATCTGCATCTAAGTTGTTTATAGCGAGGGCAGAACGCAAAATTACGTCTCGTTCTACTGGGGTTATGAACTTAGGATTACTATCACTTAGTATCTCTACACAATGCAGTGCGCCATATTGTATGAGTAGGGTCATATCAGATATGACGTCAAGTGCTCTAATGCCCAAAATGTACCCTGACCCCCTTCAATGCGCATCTAGATCTGATACATTGGCTTATCGTAGGGTCCCGGAAAACGGCTGCGGGCAGTTTTAGACGCGAGAGAGAAGCGGAAGAATGATAAGAACCTAGCAAAATCAGTAAGTCCCCAAACTTTGTTTTGGAGACTGAAATATTTCAGCACTCGTAGATTCAAGGACTCTCTCTCTCTCTCTGTCTGTCTCTCTCTCTGTCTCTCTCTCTCTCTCTCTCTCGCTCTCTCTCTCTCTCTCGCTCTCGCTCTCTCTCTCTCTCTCGCTCTCGCTCTCTCTCTCTCTCTCGCTCTCGCTCTCTCTCTCTCTCTCGCTCTCGCTCTCTCTCTCTCTCTCTCTCCCTCCTCTTTCTCTCTCTGTGTATTATTTTCGTAATGATATAGAGCCATTCAAAAGCGTAAAAGCTGATCACACAGATAAGTACATATAGTAGCTAAATTAACACTTTATAAAGCTATGAGAGGTGGGTTTAACACCATGATCGGGCATACAAAGGAGATGAAACTGGAAACTCGACTTGGTTGCTATTTTCAGATGCAGAAACACCCGAAGTTAGGTCCGCCACTTTATCATTTGAGGGATTGAATTGGGGACGGTGTCTAACATAAAACTCTTTAGAGAAAATTAATTCCAAAAGTCAATAGATAAATATGATAGAGGATATATCTTCGCAAGCGAAGGGTTTTAGGCCATCTCCACTCCCCACAACTGTGGCCCGCAGTGGCGACACCTAGCGAATGTTCCATTTTCCTTTACGTCATTTCGGTACAGGCTACATCAGGCGGTGCGAACAGCGTGTTGGATTTGTAGAAAATTAATATATTTCCTCTCATGCACTTCCAGTTGTAAGATACTAAGTTTTAGTCCCTAATTTCGATTAGGCCCTTATAAAAAAAATTGTGTAGGGTGGAACCCAATTCTTTTAGACAAATGGATCCGGGCACATTCTAATCTCGGATGAGATTCGGCATGGCTGGATAGTTGGACAGACACCTTCACCGAATCTCAGAGCAGTACTTCATAAGTCATGTCTGGAAATTTACATTCAGCTTCGGCCGGATCTAACAATTAATGTGCTCTAAGGTGACATTGCCGCTCTCTTCATTTGACAATTAAACTACGTGTAACTCTTTATCACGTCTATTATGCGGCATTATTTACTGTCGAGGTATGGAAATCCCACACTCCATTTTCTGTTCCAATGTTGACTTCCATGGCACAATATTTTACGTCCCGAAATTGATGAGTTCCCATAGTTTTTTGTTTTTTTTAAATTAGCAATATACCCGTATGATATATCACTAATGTAACTAAACAGACTATAGTAACTCTTCAGTATGACAGAGGTGAAGAAATACGACGTGGAACCATCTTATGAATGATTCAGAGCTTGGTTATACAGGTACAAGTATTTTGGGACTTACACATTTAGACGGTAAGCAGTGCAACACTAATAGTGATAGAGAGTTAGTTTAACAATCAAAACAATTATTTGAAGCGAGCGGCAATGTCGCCTGGATGCACATTAATTGCTAAAACCGACCGAAGCTGAATGTAAATTTCCAGGCAGGACTGCTCCAAGATTCGGTGAAAGCATCAGTCCAAATACTAGTATTCAACTGAGTCGAATCTCAACCGAGATTAGGCACGTACCTGCGCTTGTCCTACTGGTATCAACCTCAAAATATGATAATAATATGACTTGTACGCCGACATGTACGCTGTTTTACTTTCTGTAATGGTTTTGCATGACAATTATTTATTTAAATCACATTTAATGAGAGGCACTATAAAGCGGTCAGAAATTGGTTTTTTTATCCTTTTGTGTTCAAAACATGTAATCTCCTTACATTTATGTGTAAATACAAAATACATGTACACAATACATGGGCGTAGGAGCCGGGGGGGGCGAGGGACGGGGGCACATGCCCCCCCCCCCCACTTTCAAAAGTGGGGGGGCAAAAGTATGTTTTTGCCCCCCACTTTTCTTGAAGTAACTTTTTTTCTGCAAAATACACACAATTTAGAAGAAGTGTGCCCCCCCCCCCCCACTTTCAGTAATAATAGAGGTTTGCCCCCCCCCCACTTTTAGTGTTCAAATGCCTTTTTTTTTGCTTGTCACATATTTTGAAGTTTGCCCCCCATTTTCTGTGATTTTTTTTAAGATTTGCCCCCACTTTCTTTCAAAATCAGTCCTACGCCTCTGCAATATAAATAGGAGTTAGTGAATCTATGTTTGCTCCCGAGTAACGGAGTTGAGTCGTATGAAAATTATTTGAGATATCGCAGTGTATATTGATGGAGAATTAAAAACACCAACAAAATTCAACGGCTGAGGTGAAAAGAAGTGGAATATATACATGTATGTTATATTGGTGTCATGGTATGCCAATTGAGAGAACCATTTTGTAGTTATATGTACTATTAACGATTACTTAGTCAGTATGTTATAAACTTATGTTAATCTGATCATATATCACACGCGGTGCCTATGAGTCAATTTTACAAGCAATAAAATATTCATAGTTGTGTTCATCCATAGATGCATCAGCCTGCAAAGAAGATACTGTTACTAAGAAATGAAATTTTGGAAATATTTAAACTTGATCACTCGTCCCGGAAATGTAGGTTAGATGCGGTAACTGAACCATTAAGGGCTGTGTGCACCATCATGCAATTTTCAGCCGTGTAGAATGTAATTATTGGACCCTGTCTGTCTAATTCATTCTGTACGTGTTACGGTGTAGTTAATTTTTTAACTCATATGTCACTCATGAGAATCTTTTCTTTAAAAAATATTTTGTATATCTTTTAATGGAATATGTTTAAGTAGTTTTCAAATACAATGTGCATAATTCGAAATATATAAATCCTAGTTTGCAGTCTTTCTGACATAAATTTTTAAAACCATTTTATATTTTCAAAATGAACTAATTTTATATTTTCAAAATAAACTAAGACTGTTTCTTGTATGTGAGATTTTGTGGAATCCTGTGCATTCTCGAAGTCCACGAGAGACAACTCTTGCTAGAGTAGAAGGCGTGTCACAACACACCAGCGAGATAAGCCCTTTCAAGTTTTATTCATTATTTTTCTAGTGTAACATATACATGTATATATGTCTTTCGTTTATATTAATGTAGGAATTCTGATACACTCTGAATTGTATACTTACTTTTGTTTTAATAAGAAATGTATGAAGTGATATGTAAATAAAATATGCGGTCCAAAATATGTTTTAAGGTCAAAGACAAGATTTGAATCCTTTAACATTTGTTCCCTCTGCATTGTCAGAGACGTAGAGGACATTCTATACCATACAAAACTGTATAAGGAATATGTACACACAGAACACGGAAATGGAAACTTAATGGCGGCCAGATGGTTCACTATTCATAACACTGAAAAGAATTTGTTTAAAAATTTGTGTACACATAGGCAACAACTAAAACGAGCTCGAGGCTGTTGACATACTTCTAGATCCAGGATGCTCGTGGTGAAAACAAGATGAACAAGAGATAATGTACAATACTTATGGAAACGAAGACCCTGCAAAGGGCATAACAGAAGAGCGCTAGCTATCATGCCGAGCCGCACTTCCTCCATAAAACACAGTCATATCTCGCCCCTGGCATGTATACAGTAGGTGATGTATACTATAGCAGATGTGTTGTATTTAAATAGATCGAGTACAGATACATGAGTGTACTCTCAAAACACAGTACGAGTGAAGTACGACAGTTGATGTATAATGAAGAGGTTTAAATGACCACTAAAACCCAGGGTTTTACAGATCTAAACTCGTTACGAGTAATCCATCACAAGCAAAAATCGATATGAAATATTTCAACATGACTAGCTCTCAACAACATACAATGTATACGATTAAAGCTGTCCTAGAAACACAAACCGGAAATGAATTAAGCCTTGTATATAACAGATAGTTATGAAATTTACATGCACTTCGATTGTGAAACTGAGGTGAACATGTATATTTTTTTCTATGGCGGGAATGATGAAACTCTGCGTATTACCTGCCGTCTACGATGGCCACCCATAGCATAATCTCCCAGCTATTCTACTTCCTCCTTCGTGGACCAAGTCATTTAAGCTACACACAGCGCTTACTGGATTCGCGCCTTTTATCGGACGAATTCTACTTCCTTGTTTCTGCTAAGTAGTATATATATGTGTACTCAGAGAGAACTCAGATAATATGCACTAGGAAATTCACGTCGAGATGTTTTCTTCGGGAATCCATGCTCAGATTGTCAATGGCGACCACAATTAAACATCCTCATAACATACAACACTGTAACGCCATACAGGCAAGATACATAACAGACGTTTTGGCCTTGTCAAGGCGAGTCATTTCACTTCAACATGTTAATACCGTATCTTTCTCCTTATCCCTGGTTTGTATAACTATGTACATGCATGCACTGTTCGGCATTTAACATTTACACGTTCGATACTCTTGCTGTGGACAAGGTCGAAATTGAGGTCATTTTAACGATATAACACCTCGGCTTATGTAAAATTGACCTACATCAAAATAAAAATGTTTTAAAATTCATTTCAGGATACAATTTGAATTACAATATTTAATTCCTGGAGTGTGTATGTGTATACATAATTTGTAGTCGAGGAAATTACTGACGCATGTAAACAAAACTAAACAGATCAGGTGATCTATCTATATAGGAGGAGAGGTGGATCTAAAAATTAACCTCTTCGTTACCAGCTGGTATCTCAAATATTACTTTTCTTAACAAAACAAGACTTGTGGCGGATGTTATGAATCATTTCATATTTTAAAGACAACGTTTTCAATACTGCTTTAATTGTTTTGGACATTATTTTCGATAGTTTTTTTGTATCAAATTACAAATGGATCGATATAAGCAACAAGCCATTGTCTCTCCTAGAATTCATTTAAGATTTTTACCAATTGATTTGTTTTCCATGATTCGTAGCACCAATGCAACACCATGCCTTTTGATCAGATATAAACTGGAACCTATTTTCAAAAGGTTTTCTTTAGAAAATGCAATAATCAAAAATTCACTTGCATGTACTTCATCTAAATGAATTGTGCTAAAACATTTCATTAAAAGAAGTTACTCGTTTTAATTAATTCATACCACGTCAATAAAAAGATGTTTTCGGCATTTTTTAAAAAATATATTTTTTTATTTCTTCAGTTTACTACAGCATGATTTCTAGAAACAAAACATCCAGGACAAAAGGTATTCCGCTTTGAAACAAAAGGTAACGTTGAATCCTCATATTGTGATATATTTTTATATGATTGGGGGATACCCCCTCCCCCTTCAAAACCGTTAAATTCGATAATAGAATTAGTTCAATCATTATCAAAATCTTACATCTTGTGATTTTAAAAAATACTATAACTAATGGTATTTTGTGAAATTTTATTTTACATAGAGACCGTTCAATATTCCTTAAAAAGAATGCTTAGGAGTAAACATTAACAAATGATGTATTTTGATAACAGTTTACAACATTTGATTAGGTACATCTCAATATTTGCACCATCACAGATAAGTGAAAAACAGAAGGTCAAACGTGTGTTCGAGCTGGCACGTGCGCATAATTATATCTTAATTGGATGGTGAAGAAAATCTCCTTTTTGCAGTCATGAAATAGTTTTCCATTTCAAATTAAACTAGATAAATAATAAATTATTATCTTAAGCTACCCGCCTCCCCGGCGTTTGCCTATGCAAGGCAGAACAGAAGTAATGTGATTTGCTAAAATCATTTGAAATGGAAATGATCGTCGATATGAGAAATTATTGCCAAAATCAGAACATGACAGAGGAAATAATCATGATAATTCGATAATTTTTTTTACTCATCATTTATGCCTAGCCAATCGGCAATCCTCGGCTAACTCAGCTACGCTCCATACAAACCTCGGATATTATTAGTATAGGGATATGCACCGATTTGTTACATTTCTTTGTCGGAAGTACCAATTTACTCTTTTCCACTCCGCTTCGTCTATTGATGACTTTTGGAGCCGATGAAAAGTTTAACCCTACTAAACTATTGCTTTAGCATTTTACTTGAAATAAAGGCAAATAGAAACACTTAAAACCTTAAACTGCTCGCATGTTTTCCATTTTGAGAATTATTCTGTTTAACATGTGAAATGGCAACAGCCCGATCACGTCCGAGGTCAGTGTGCGAGGTACGAGTTACGCGAGGAGTTCTGAGTGATGCCTAGTACATATGTAGCTCTTCAACATGTCAACAACTGCCGTGACACGGGACCTCCGTTTAAAAGGTCACATCCGAAAGACCCCTGATTCTCACTTCTAAATTCCGAGCGTTTGGTGAAGGAGCAATCACTAGGTTGATTCGGCCATGACACGAGAGGGACTCGAACTAACACCTACCGATCACGAAGCGAGATTTGTATTGAAATCGATGTGAAATAATTGATACCTACTTTTTCGTAATGATAAATGCGACATTGATTTTACACCATAATTTCATTTAGATTTAACTACAATCCAGTGAATTGAATGTGCTAATCATGGAGTCATGAAGGGTATGTGACCCTTGTCACCCTCCCCAACCTCTCTACTTAGGGGGCAGATGCCTTGCCCTCAAAGGTTTAGGAGGAAAGGGGGCCAGATTCCTTTACCTTTAGATTTCCTTAACCTAGCTTGCAGTAACAAATCTTACGAAATCTCTAACCACCAGCACCCCAACATAATTATTCCACAGGACATTTCATTAACTTGCTTGTCAAAAAAATGTAAGACCTCATCTCTATTTTCTCCCTTAATCTCGACAGGTTCTATTAACCATGATCCTACCTAACCCTCTTTAATATGTATACATGTAACGAATCCACGACAGTGCAACCTGGGTATCAAAGTAGATCTATACATGTAATGCATCTCTGTAACGAATGCGTGCGTATGGCCTGTCGTTCTAACTTCAGAAATTACGTTGTATAGCAAGGTGTAGCAGATTTTTCTACTCTGGTGTCGATAACATTGTGACAGTTATATGTATTTATAAGCCACCGGCAATTACATTGCTTGAGATTGAAAATACTATTATATTAAAGAGTAAAGGTCTATGACTCTATATTTAGGGTACCCAAGTTCCACAATGAAAAAAAGCACTACACCAAATGGTATAAAATTATACTCTGTATTCTGATACAATCATACAAAATCAATCTACATTACTACCAAAGTTCATCCCAAAATTCCATATACTTCCCAAACATATAGAAAATGCCTACAATCGAATATTAATTTGGCCCTAGCACTTATACCACTAAACAGAACGTTTGTGCATTGCAACAGGCTATTACATATAATTTGCAACATTAGATATCATTAATATATTGAATATCTTACCCTAACTCATAAAATGAAATCCATAATAGCTCCAAATGACTAAAAATTATAAAACCATCTGCACTTAGACTTAACACAGCCATTTTTGCCCATACAGTGTTCAATCAAATGCATGCATTTTGATGAATTGGCATCGAGAATAAATTATACTTCATTGCAATTTTATATCACTATAGCGCAAGAGTTAACTACCGCCATTCAGTGTGTTTAGTGGAGGACGAACAAACTCTGTCTCAGTGGCATCCACTACCGGACGGCATGCTGCACTGTTTGTCGTACATGTACAGTATGTATCTTAATTAAGACCAAGAGGGGGAGTTAATAGGGCCGTTAAAAACTATTCATTTTTGCGTTTAAAAGAGAATTTTCAACTTTATAAATGAGATATTTTCGCAAAGTTCAAACATTCAGCTATGCAAAGCTCTGGGAAAATTGTTGTTTTATGATTTGTGCAAAATGAGTTGTAGTGTCTGTCTAACTTGCTGCTGCAATGTTCGGTTTCCTTAAAGTTAAATCTAATGACCTCATGTTATATTCATATGGTTCATGGAAAAGAACACAACATTCAGCTTCCAATTTCCATGTTGCATATCCTTATTATGTGCCACTTTAAAGGCACGCATCCAACTTTCCATTTCCAGTTTTGGTTCTTTAATCAGAATGAAAATTAAGAATTGGGTTCATTTATTGATGCTTCCAAAATCTGTCTAGATCAATAAGCGTACAATGTATATAGTTCCCTCGATCCCAAAACACAATCCCATTTGGGAAATAAGCGGTCTGATGAACCATGGTCAGCCTGGGTCTCTGCTATCTTCAACTCTTTCTGATTATATATGTACCGTCTACATGTATATCCAAACAAGTAACAACTGTCTACAATACTTTCCTAACTACAGTCATCAATAAAGGGACATGGACACGTTTTGAAATAAAAATGTTCAAATTTTAGGTTGCAAATTTTGATGTTTAAAATGCTTTATCAAGTTATTTCTAGTGGTCAGCAAAAATTTGAAAGTCAGTTGTTGAGTTACAAGTAAGATACAGCGCTCACAAATCTTCGCTATGTAAACAAGGCTCGATCCTTGTTTATGTTTACAAAAAGATTGCTTCGTAGAAAATATCATTCTAAAACAATATGAGATGTGAGAAACACTAGAAACTGTTTAATTGTGTTTAGAATGAACTTCTAATTTGAAAAAAAATCTGCTTTAAATGGAACGTTTAGTAGTATATTCAATATATGTGGGCAAAATCATGGTTCGGGCCTTGTTTACATAACAAAGAATTGTAAGTGCTGTATCTCAACCTGACCATTAGAAATACATAAGTCAAGCATTGTAAACATTAAAATTGGCAATCTCAAATTTGAACATTTTTAGTTCAAAACGTGTCCATGCCCCTTTAAAGTCTACGAGTACGTTCTTGAATTTTTGTGGACTGGTTTATTTCAAAAGGTTGTATGAAATTAGATCAATTGCCTACATAGAGTGCATTTATTTTATTATCCATAATCAAACGATTCAAATTTAATTACGTTCTGGTGCTGTGCTGAAATACATGTTACGATCTTATGTCTACATCACTTCATCTAAGTGATTAAGGAGAGTCTTGCTCATAACAAGCATTTACTAATTCTATAGTTATGATCCAAACTGCGTCTTGCGTGTTTGCTTTTCTTTACTAAGTTTCCCAAATGGAATTAAAAAAAAAAACCCAAAAAACAAGAGCCGGACAAACACAGATCCCTGGATACATCAGAGGTGCGATCAGATGCCTATGAGGAGTAAGCATCCCTTGTCGACCGGTCACACCCGCTGTATTATTTGATATGTTTTAATTTGATCGCCATTATTATAATTTAAAATGAAACATCACTGATTTTGCAAGCAAATGATCGTCTGTATATAACTACAATATCACTGCTTTTGTCTGTGATAAAGATATTCCGTCTATATCTCTGACGTACCTTTATCTCGCGGGGAAAATGGGCACGATAAAAACTAGAGAGACGCGGCACTTGGTGAAACAATCGAAACAGCCTAGTCCAGAATTGCTTTTGCCTCGTTACACAAATATGTTTTTATCAATATAAAATTTGCTTAGATAATATAGTTATCAATTTAAGACATAGATACCTATTTATTTTATATACCACAAATTCAAATATGTGTCAAATGATGTATACATATGTCATGGGACACCGGGCGGGGCTTGCATATGCATAATTCTTAATATCTAAGAAAATTGCAATAATCACAATACATTATCGATTCTAATCATATTTGAAATCTATAATATTGCAAATGTAAGTAACAGTGTAGCTATCTCTTTATGAAGCAAACGAATTGATTTGAACTAGTCTCGATCATCCAGCTGTTTGTCTTTATCATACGAACGATCGCGAACGAGTCGAAGCGTTTTGATGATCAAGACTAGATTTGAACATGTGGTAACCACGTGATCAAATCGGGTTAAGCAAAGCTTAAAAAACACAAAGTTATTCCTTATATCGCATAATCATGCATATCAAATGATATTCAACAACACTTTTTATTTATGACTTTAATTTATTGATTTAAAACTAAACATAGCACCAACTGAATACATTAAACATATTGTCCCTTCTGGGGAAAATATTCCGGGATGTACCACCCCCGCGCATGCATAAAAAAGAGTTAAAGGGTTACTTCATTGGTGAGTGTGCTGAACAAGCCACTTACGGACTGGTACAGCGATACGTCACGATAGAGGATTTTGTGCAGGATTATTTGGAACATTTCTGAGTATCAACTTATAATGTCCACTCAGTAACAGCGCCTCGTGAAGGGCATAACAAATGATTAAACGGACCGGCGAGTACACCAAACATTTACAAAGCTGCACTTGATGACGAAGTCTGACATTGTGACTATAGTCTCTGTTGTTTATAAATACTCTAAGTACGTATATCCCAGTACTTAAGTGTGAAAGACTAAGACTTGAAATAGAAAGCCCGCTTTCTTATCTGTATCTTACAGATGCCATTTGCAGTGTCGAAAATGTCAAACACATTAAATGTGCAGGTAACTCGCGCAGTAACCCGCTCATAAGTATGGTCACGGTAAATACACATGTAGATATTTTGTGTGGCCATGCTTACTACCAGACAAAATAATCCCACTCATTTATTGGAAACAAGCAGTTATATATGATAAAAATAATACTTAAGCCATAATGTTTTTCAGTTTTATGTTTGCAAACCCTCATTGCGATGCACTGTGGGAACCACTTGTATGCATGATTTATTACACCTAAACGTCATGGACAGCAGAATAAATACGTATCAATATCACAGACATTTTTGATAGGGTTTGATTAGTTGGTTTTACTTTGCTGTTTTAGGAAAATGTGCCAAGGGAAAATATGAATAGACTGTGTACACATTGCTGAACCAGGAAGATAGTCTAAAAATAACTCACCGACTGCTAGTATATCTCGGTCCATAAGGATGGAACATTGTGCAGGATTCCGTGTATGAAAAAACCTCCAAGATTGGTTTCGGATTCAATAGATATATCTTAGAATATCTGGGGTAAAACTAACACAGACTGAAAGTCACATAGTGAGGAGAGAACGATGTTTTCTTCTTAAACCGGCAAATCGACTCTGTTTGACGAAATATTATTTTCCGCCGTGCGTCGCCTGAACAGATAGGGAAAAACATAAGAGCATCCGGATTAACGGGAAATTCACACTTAGATTTTTCTCTTCGTGACCCTTGACGGTTTTCAAAGGAGGTTCAGCATACATTAGTCATTGTTTTCGTTACTTATTTGCATACAGTATTATGTCACAAAAAGTCCACATTACATTGTTTTTACTTTACTTTTTTGTCTCTCCCACTCAACTGATAATAAATACATTGTGTTCCATCTTTCCTAGAAAAACATATTTTCTTTCCATTTTTACATATATAAAGATGTATGCATACTTACGTGCGATTTCAAACGGATCATAGTATTTAACCATCGTTCAGTTAATATACGTAGTGATTAAAGCGTGCAGGGACAATTAAGGCGACATTTAAAACAAACATTGCAATCATGTGCTGGTCGCTCTAATTATTCATCGTTGCCATCAATCAAGGGGTAGTATTTTGCATATGTTTTCATTTTCAGAAAACGAAACAACGAAACTGCGGTGTATTCTTCTGAAAGCAATTCAAAGTTCTCACAATATATATAATATATATATATATATATATATATAATATATTATTATATATATATATATACTATAATATATATATATATATTGACCGCAGAGGAATTCCCGGGGAATAACCATGGAAGGGGTTTTTCCGATAGAAATGTTGGCTGTTATCAAGAAAAAAATTGCACGATGCATATCATATCAAGTGAATCATCTTTTCTGTATGTTTCTTCAAGTTCATTGTGTGGACACACTTTATATGCAGATTATCTTGTCCATGGATGAAAATAACTATATGAAAATCTATATGCTTAATTCATGTTACATCAGTGTGTTAAAATTACATTTAGTAAATTTGATATGATTCACAACTAAGGCTATGCTGTTCTTGTTCTGGGTCCCTTTTAATTTTTGCATGTAAGACTTTGGTAATTTCGGACTCGTATGGTCTGTCAAGATGGTTATGAGCCAAATAAATGCCTCTCAATATGAGCTTTAATGTAACTTCTTTGAGCACTTCAC
Organism: Ostrea lurida; assembly: GCA_903981925.1. NCBI lineage: Eukaryota > Metazoa > Mollusca > Bivalvia > Ostreida > Ostreidae > Ostrea > Ostrea lurida. The sequence continues at coordinate 27,655 of CAJDSM010032848.1, forward strand.
AAAAATAATGTAACTACATGTAGATACTCTGTGACACTGTCATAACTTTTAGAGTAATCTTGTTTAACCCTTCTTTTTTCTGTTTAATGACCTGCTACATGTAATTAGGCATTTATTTGTCAGTCTACATAATACCAAAGCGGTTCGAAAAGGATGTCACATGTAGTTTCGTCTGACGTGGTCCCCCTGTCCTGTATCTGGCAGCCCCTTCTGTCCTCTTTATGATGGAGGATCTGACAACCCAGATACTTTAACAGAGTTAACAATTTCTGCATTTTGCTTTCTATTTACAATGTCCTGGTCTAAATGACAGACGTACAGCAGTATATACCGTTATTTCATCAAAGTAATTTGCGCCCACCAAATGCTTTTCTAGTTTCCAAGGAACCTTAATAGTATATTACACATTGATATGTCGCGCTTCGAAGTGGTCTGCCCTTGGACCGTATATGATTCTTACAGGTTGCTATTAAGTTATTATTTTAACGGTTTGTTGACACAAACAAATAAATCAACTTTACACGAACAAATCTTGAGTAAATTTTAAATGCCAAAAGGTCGCAAACCTCTTTAAATCCAGATTTAATATTGATACGTCATATAAAGAAACTCAACTCATATAATGTTTTATTACTTATACTCAAAGTTTTCAATATCTAAGGTGGCTTTCAGTTAATGATGCGTTTAAGCGCCTTGCATGAAGCATGATTCACCATCAAAAAAATAATACAAACTCTCAACCATTTTATATGAACATTTTTTTTTCTAGAATGATGAAAAGGTGTTTTGTTTACAATTACATGTATGAGATTGTAGAATCCAAACTTCGCTGTGATTTGGTGCATGATATGAATGTCTAATGAAATATACCCGTGGGGGTTTGGGTTAGAATAAGTCCCCAGCATCCCCTTGCGTGTTGTAAGAGGCGACTGATGAGACCTTCGGATGAGACCGCAAAAACCGAGGCCCCGTGTCACAGCAGGCGTGGCACGAAAAAAGATCCCTCCCTTCTCAAAGGCCATGAGTGCCGAGCATAGGCCTAAATTTTGCAGCCCTTCGCCGGCCATGGCGACGTCTCCAAATGAGTGAAATAGTCTCGGGTGGGACGTAAAGCAATAAATAATTAATCAATCTAATGAAATATGCTTAAAAGACTTGGATAGAAGTTCCCATTATTTAGAAAAAAAATTAAGAGAGTTGAAAATGTTATTTGTTTTTTTTCAATATACGGAGAAAGCCCATGTAATTTGGATAATTTAAAATACATGTAAAACAAATCTTTTTATTTTTTTAAATTGAAAATAAATGAATAAATTTCAGATTATCACAATAATTTAGATTTGGATCAAACAAGGGGAAAAAGTACCGATCCCGATCATAATTGATTGGTAGAAATTACTAAAATAATTATATTATTGCTAATTATTTGCACATTTCATCTAGAAATTGGTTTCCTTGATAAAATTATTTAATTTTTTAACCATTTTATGTCATGGGAACGAAGTTTTCTGATTACAATGCTTTGTATAACTTTTTGTGCAATTCCGATCGGGCTTGGTTCAAATTTGAAATGTCGCAATATTTCTAAATTTTGGCCGTTTCATTCAGTTTCTTTGGCATGGTGTTTTTTTTTTCTATTTTTGTTTTTGTATTTTGTTTTTTTTTTTGATGATTTTGTTGTTATATATGTCTCTGATTGTATCCATAGATTTATGGAAATAATTTAAATAGAGAATATTACATGCTAAAATCCATATCGCAAGGCCATATTCAGCCGAGTGGCCCATATCAGCCGAGGATATGTTTAATATTATAATAATAATAATATAATGATATTATAATAATAATATTATATCGTTATAATATTATATATTATTATAATAATATATAAATATAATTAGCATGTAATATTCTTTTTTTTAAATCATTATATACTGTCAAACTCAAAATAAACCGTGGTAAAGGAAGGCATTTTCTATGTTATTAACTTCTTAGCAGGCCTGTCTTCCGTGACGTAATTTTCCATTATGACGTCTAAGATAGCATTTTGCACGGCGTGCAGATATAGGATATGCATTTTTTGCACGGTGTGCAGATATTGGATATGCATTTTTTGCACGGTGTGCGATAATGGGTGATGTACGTCATCCATATCAGGCCATGCACATTCTGCTATCCAAATACCAAGTAATAGAAATTAATAATATTCATAAATATTTATCTGGGTTGTTTAAGCATAGTTAATAAATATTCATGTCATACATCAAATCATGGCGAAGTTTAATTAGATTCGAAATCTCCTCTTTGCAAACAAACCACCTTTATAATCATTTCGGGATTTTAAAAAAATCGCACAAAAGGATATATAAATTTAGAGCTTGTATAATTTTTTTTTCGATGGTGAAATTATGCTTCATTATAGGTGCTTAAACGAGTCCTGACCAAAAAAATTAGTGTAGTAGTGAGCCCACCTTGAATGATAAGGAATAATTATTTTTCGCTGGATGGACTTATACCACGTAAAGAATATACCCCTGAAAACTTAGCATCATGTGATATTCTCAATGATGCATTTTTATTTTATTTTTTGATTATATTTGTTTCTTGTTTTGTTTTATTTTATTGTCGTGACATACCTCCATCTAACGAAAAAAAATAATAAAATCAAACTTGGAAAAACTGTTTTTAACACGGGATCCGTGAGTGACACACTCGCTCTATACTTCTCTGCAAACGGAAAGTTGATGTTCGATGAAACGGAAAATGCATCCCATAATACACCATACCTATATGAAGCTTCATGCAAAATATTAGTAACCTGTGATATATAATTGCTTAGAATTATGTTACGAAAAATGGCTTTCACGAATGTGTGACGGACAAAATGACGGACAGGGGTAAAACAGTAACCGCCTCCTCTCCTTTGGAGAATGCTTTCTACAATTATACAAGTATCCACTACATGAACATGACTTATATATTTTAGATATAATTACTTCTATATTTTATTGACACAGTGTATGCTTTAATTCTAGATTAAACAGGACCAGTTCAACTATGATCTAAAATGAAATTTAATGGACGAAAATAAACAAATACGGAGCCAGACAATATTGACAAATTTTGATGTGAACAAGGTCAACTTAGATTTTGTGATTTGTTTATCTGCGAGAATCCAGAAGAATCGGACTTCCGGGCATGGAATCTCCATTTTTTCTGTATGGTTCTACAGATGACAATAACGAACAAGTGATCACTCATAAATACTATATAGACTACAAATTGGAAGCTGGACAAACACGGACCCCTGGATACACTAGAGGAGGGATCATGTACCTAGGAGGAGTAAGCATCCCCTATTGACCAGTCACACCCGCCGTAAGCCCTTTATCTTGAACAGGTAAACAGAGTAACCCGTAGTCAAATTCAGAGTATAAAGAACGGCCTAACAATTAGTATGAAACACGCCAGACTGCATTTTACCCAATGGCATATTGCATTCATTGGCCAACTAGATCGTCATAACGACCATAGAATTGGTGAAAAGCTTACTTTAAATGAGAGGGTTGAAAAGTGTAACATCAGCTTGTTTCTAGCTTGCCTCGATTTAAAAACTGACCATACGCAGAATAAACTCTTGCGTATCGAATCAGTTGATACATAAACGCCATACATGCACGTAATAACCCGGGGTAATAACGGAATGTTGCTACATGTATATAAATATGGTAAGTTGACGATGGGAACGCTGAAATCATCCCGTTTGTCATGTTTCGTTGTAAGTAACGTCGATTCGATTGAACATTGACATTAACGGCAAACTAACTACTCAACTTTATGACAAACGGGACGATTTCAGCTTCTCCATCGTCAACTTCCCATATTTGTGTAGCAATATTCCATCATCACCTGCATACGGTGTGTATGTCTCTCAACTTATTCGATACGCAAGAGCTTGTTCTGCGTATAATCAGTTTTTGAATCGAGGCAAGCTACTTACAGACAAGTTGTTGTTGCAGGGGTTTCAACAGTCACGTTTAAAGGCAGCATTTCGTAAATTCTATGGTCGTTATTGCAATTTGGTTTGCCAATATGACCTATCATTGAGTCAAATGCTGTCTGATGTGTTTCCTAACCATTGTTAAGCCGTTTTTTACACACTGATTTGACTACGGACTGTTCCGTTTACCTGATCAAGACTATGGGCTCACGGCGGGTGTGACCGGTCAACAGGGGATGCTTACTCCTCCTAGGCACCTGATCCCACCTCTGGTGTGTCCAGGGGTCCGTGATTGCCCAACTCTTGTTTTTGTATTATATTTAGGACTTACGAGATTGATCACTGTTTGTTATCTTTGCCTTTACATCTGTGGATCTACAAATGTATCAGTCACTTGTGTGGGATTCCATTGGCATGCTATTGTAAGTTTTCATTCCTGGTAGCAATCAGATGACGCAAACAACATGTGATGGCACAGCCCCTGTCATTTCATTGGACGTAAAAGAAAAAAACCCTCGACAAAATGCGACACATAAAATCAATAGCATGGAATTTGGGAAACAAGACACATATTTTGGTTAGAAAACACTCTGATTGCCCACACAAGTACTCTGAATGTAGATTTAGAGCATGCTTGGGTTTCTTATATGATATATTTATGTAGTCTTTGGAGACCAGGTCTTCCAACAATCCGTGGGTATTCCTATGGGCACTAATGTGGCCCCTTATTGGAAGACTTATTTTTATATTCATATGAGCAGAATTTGTACAGAAACTGTTACGGGATAAAAACAAGGGACTTGCCGTGTCCTTCGGCCTTGCATATAGGTATAAGATGATGTGTTGTCAATTAACAATCTAATTTTCACAGTTATGTCCATTTGTGTGTCCCGAGGACTCGATATAAAGGACACCACGGAGTCTGACATATTCTGCTTCATATTTGGATATTTACTTAACTTGACTCTAGTGGCAGACTGACAGCTGCATTATATGATAAGCGTGATGACTTTAACTTTGGCAATCGTCAACTTTCCTTTCTATGTAGTAATATACCACTATACCTGCTTATTGGTGTGTATATCTCCCAGTTGATTCGATACGCAAGAGCATGCTATGCGTATGCGGACTTTTTAAAGCGAGGTCAACTACTAACAAAAAGTTGATGCTGCAGGGTTATAACGAATCTCGTTTAAAGTCATCATTTCGCAAATTCTACGGTCGTATAATGACTTGTTCGCGATTACAAATTATCATATAGTCATAGTTTGACTGTTTGTTTCATACCCTTTGTTAGACTGTCATTTTCCTACTAGATTTGACTACGGGTAATCCCGTTTACTTTATTTCGACTAAGGGCTCACGGCGGGTGTGACCGGTCAGCAGAGGATGCTTACTCCTCCATGGCACCTGATCCTACCTTCGCTTTGTCGGAGGTCCGTGTTGCCTCACACTCGATTTTGTATATGTTTTTTTGGATTATGAATCGTTTGACACATGTTAACTTCGCCTTTTTGTATGAAAAACCCAATCAGAACTGCATAAACCTGGCGAGATATTTGCAGAAATTCCTTTGGTAAAGTTGTGAATCGGTCTTGAAGTGGGTAACCCCTGTATGATTACTTAAGGAAGGAAGCTAATTTTGACCTATGTTATAATATGTAACCTATGATGGTGTTGTTTATAATCCATGGAGCGGATTATATAAAGCGTAAACTGCACCAAGTTAGGTTAACCCTTTAACTACCAGAAAATTTCAAGTTTTCCTTCAAATCTGATGACACAATTTTAAATTAAAAAAATAAGACATTTTCTCGTAATATTTGTATAATATAACCCATATATATCCTATAAAAGGGAAAATGTTTGAAGATTATTTAATCGTTAATATTTATCACCGGGGTGGGACCGGTGCAAAACACGATGGGACACAAACTTTTTAGATGACAACAGGACATGGGACAATGATTTTTTTATGTGAATAATTTGGATGGGACATCTATTTTTTCAATGACAAAAATTTTAGTCCCATTGATTTCAAGAGAATGATTTACAGGAAGGAACAAGCTATTCAGCAAATTGTGTCCCTAAGCATGTGTTCCATCTGTTTTTGCCTTTGTAACTTGCATATTATCTTTATTTCAAATTCAAATCATATTGCGCGAACATTCACAGTTACTGCCGCAGCTAGTAAGATAAACAGGGGATGCCTACTCCTTGGCAACAGTTGAGTTCTACCTCGACTTGGGGGCTCATCTGAGGGTTCATATCATTAAACTCCATGTGAATGCGAGTCTCTGTCAGGATATGTTACTCATTTACATTCACATATGTAATTTTAGAAATGCTATAAAATTCTACTTTTATGTTTGCATTTATCATGTAAAATTAACCTTTATTTAAGGATTACTTTGTCTAGTTTTGTTTATCTGCAGTGCGTGTCTGTTATGGGAAAAACATTTCATAGTACTAGATGCTGGTATTAAAGGTCTTAATTGTGCTAGAGACATACATGTATATAACATGTTATATATGTCTCTGCATGATTACAAGTGCTTTGTGGTGGAGCACCCCAATTTTTTACTCAAAGCATATCTATGGGACACAAACATTTTCTTAAAGATGTTTGCATGGGACACATACTTTTTTTAACATTGAATTTTCAAATGCACCGGTCCCACCCCGGTGAGAAATATTGCATGGTCCCTTACTGAAATATGGGGTAACGGTTACCATGGCAACGAAAGAACCCCACAAATCATAAAAATGTATCTTTCATACATTTTTTCACATAAAACACACAAATTGATAACTTTAAAGTTATCATTTAAATAGATTTTCGGATCACTTGTACATTGTATTTATACAGATATACATGTACAACATACATTTATATAATATTGGATGTTATTTACAATAGATATACACATACTTTGAAGTACCAAGTGCGCAAAGTTTTATTTTACCGTCATTACATTTTTTTTTATTTTCCTTGAAAAAAATTACAATAAAATTGAAGCATTCTACTGGTACATTTTCATACAATGGTCTACCGGTATAAGTACATGTATTCAAAACGGTTAAAAAAAATCAAATTACTTAATTTTTATAGCTACCACGACAACTAAATGAATTACATTATTCTTAAGTTTTCTAAATATAAGAATACAAAGTGTTTAGAATTAGAATGTACAATGTAGTATAAACATATTTTAATTTTGCCGTGGCAACAATCCCTCCTAAAACTTTTCAACCTTTTCTTCCCATGAAATACGGGAAAACTGTCCAATAAAGTATGTGCAATTTGTATTACTAGTACACTGGTTTCAGTAATGATGTTATATCTTATGCTATCCATGTCACAGACAGGCTTGCATGGATATCTAAAAAAAATCTCAAACTTCCTCTATCTGACCAGTGGAAATTTGAGTAATATCTCGAAATTAAGTCCAAGTTTTGACTTAAGATTGTTTCGAGAAACCCAGACCAAAAGGTAAACTAAGATAATCAAATCAATATGTTTGGATTTACTAACTCTGATACTTTGACAAAAGAAAATACGTGTAAATGTAATAAATAAAAGCACTCCTTACATCCTACAATCTCTCTCTTTTTCTCTCTCTCTCTTGATTACATTTGAATACATTATATTATGTCAATGCGTCTCAAATGAAAATGATTTCAAGTAAAAGAAAAAAAAAAGTAAATAAATGATGGAATATTGATCAACAAATTGAAATTAATTGATACAAGTGTTCGTAAAAGGAGATAAAATATTATTTTTAATTAACTGGATGCATTTTACCCAGCTTTTACCCCATTTTGAAAAACGATAGCACTAAAATGCCAGTCTGCAGTTTGGTTATTATCAGATTTCGTGATGAGAGTATAATTAACTTGTATATTCTATGCAAATGCCAACGGTCTTTCGCCACAATAGAACTAGTGGAGATCGGTGACCATTCACACAAGGGTCTGACTGGTAGCAAGAAGGTGTGGAATATATTGGGTCGGCACGATAGTGATAGGCCCTGTCACACTGTCACAATTTAAGATACGATAGCGTACGAATTCAAAAAATCGCAGTAATTCGGGGTTCATCGTTGGCTATCTTCCTGTATCGCAGCAAATCTGCAAACGCAGCGATTGTTTTGAGCATGTTCAAAACAATGGTGACCACGGTACGATTTTTTAGCAATCGTAGACCATCGCGTGACACACACTCGCACTGCACATGTTCGTAGGGCACTCGCAGATTCGTAGACCTGTGTCACTGGGAATGTCTTACGAGTCATCTCGAGTGTTCTACGAATTACTGCGAGTATTCCTCGAATAAAAAGGAATGTAGTGTGATTTGATGCGAATACGATACGAAATCAGGCGATTGATGGCGAGTGCAATACGAATAAAGTTCGGAACACATCGTAGTGACTGGAAAATAACACCATCTGTAGAAAAATCGCAAAACAGGTCTGACAAATAAGGGCGATTTTTGACTTGAGCAATTCGTAGGAAATCGTAGTAGAAATCGTGAGTGTGACATGGGCTAAAGAAGATTATTTTCAATACTAATCGTTCTTTGTAACGATTACAAAAAAAATGAATCCTGTTTATTCTAATTTTTTTTTTATACAATTACGACCATACTATATGCTTAATTTTTTTTAAAGACTTACTTGAGCAGGCTTGGATTTCCCAAGTTTGAGTTTTCTTCTATTTGAGTAGTCAAAAATTGAGTAAAGTCTCAGACTTTTAAGTCCAAGTTTTGACTTGAGATTGTTTTGAGAAATTCAGGCCTGGTTGTAAAATAAAAAGCCCCCGCCCCCTCCCTTTCACTTACCTCCATTTGTGCATATTTGTGTACCGGAACACTCCCACTCCCTATATTTTAGATGCGGTAATGTAAAACCACATTATTGTAATTTTTCCTGTAGCAATTCCAACCGTGATTGTAATCTCTACCAAGAAATAACAATATCTACTAATCGCAGCGATAATCATTAATGTATCCCAATTTTCAAACTCAAAATTATCAAATTATACTCCCAGTCTCCAAATAAAAATGCCCTAACTCGACTCGACATTATAATTGTATTGCCGCAGTAATTATAAAACTGGCCCAATCAAATAAAGCCATGGCCACACTTTATCTTTAGAAATATAATTTTTTTAACTGATAACAAATGCATTGCTACATATATACATTGTTGTGCTTTCTGCAGAATTGAAATCGGATTTCATGTTTTTTGAGATGAGTTCTCATGCGTAGATACATGTATATATGAATTATGCCAAAAATATGGATTTTAGAAATATTTCATTTAAAAAAATGCACAGGTGATCATGATTGATCATAATACTTTCCAAAAACAAAGATAAGCATGATGCATTATAAATATAGGTGTGAACTCAGCTGCACGTGCGACCGTAACTGAGTGATTGAGCACACGAACCTCGTGCATACTCAAGTCAGTTTACAATGGTAAAATAAGTTTTTCCATAATTCTTGACTGATTGATATATGACTTCCTATAGGAAAGAAGTGTAAATATAACAAATAAAACACCCTGACTTTACAGATCTGCGTTTAAAAAAAAGATGTAAGAAATGACGCATACTATGCTTTAATTGGTGGATCAAGTAACCAAGTGGAAATAAGTGTTGCGAGAACTTGATATACCATGTATCAGAGTTTGTATAGAAATTTTACCGTTATTTGTTTTGTGTATTTAAAAGTTTTCAAAATTATACGTCTTGTTTGACATCGAGGGGGAAAAAAGTCTAACAAAAGTATTTTATCCCGTTGATTTCTTATTTCATAGAAGGCCTACAACTTAACAGTACTCTTGATGCGATGTTTAATTTTTTAATTAAAGTAGTCTGGGGTTCTCTAGAGGGCGTGTCCTACACCAAGTTATGGTATACATTCTAAACTTTTTTATCAGTGTGCTCAGCCAATTACATGTATATTGCGTGTTACAAATATTATTAAATTATATTAATTTTTTTCGCACCTTTACATACGATTATCTTGCAAGTGCTTAGAGAAAGTAGAAACTGATTAACTTACGCTCAACGACTTGTGAAGGTGTTCGGCGGTGACATCGTTTTTTGATAATTTATTGGTTCCTATTGGTAAACATTGGGGAGGGGTGTTAAATTCGTAATATTTACACAATATGGCACGTGCTATTCTACACTTCAGGTGCCTGGTTGTTGTTGTTTTTTTTTCTTCATATCGTTAAATGGATGGACGAATCTAAGCCAGGAGTTTGGTGTTCACTTGATGTATCTGTCGTAACAAACCCTATTTCACTGAGGCTTGCATTTTTTCTTTTGACATTGAATTACAAGGAATGAAGTTATTTTTACTCTAAATGAATGTTATACGATATAAACTAATTTTTTACGCTTGTTGTGTAATCCGCCTAATAATAGATAAAAATTAGCTTCATTCCTTAAAAGATAAAAAAAAAAAGGGTTACATGTAATTATATAAACAAAAGGTTGGGGTTTATGGTATTTCAGATACATTGAACTACACAGAATACCAGCTTTTAAAAAATAATTTCACATGATAAGAATTAAGAGAGGCTTAATCAAACTACGATATTGCAGTTATAACTTTATTAGTAACACGCAATTTAATTGGCTGAGCACATTGAAAATGTTTTGCTGGTATTGCAAAAGCATACATGGTATGGGAACACGCGTCCTTGATAACAGAAGACACTACCTTTTTTTTTTTTTTTTTAATTTCGCAATGCATCACTTTGAGTTGTATAGGTCTGCAATGAAATAGAAAATCGAAGAAATTTAGTTTGAGACTTATTTCAATGTATCATGAATGCTTAAACCCTACCTCCCAGCTTTGCGTAAATTGTCATTTATTATTTTATGTGAATAAATGACTTGCAACCACACATCCCTATTATTATTTCACCCTTATTAGAGCAAAAAACTAGCTGCGGAAATGACAGCCTATAAAGGCGATTTTGAAAAAAGAAATTGGAATATAAAAGAAATTCTCTCTCTCTCTCTCTCAACATCAAACAAGTAAAACTTCAGTTTTACAAGAATCTTGTAATTTCGCCATTGAAAGAGATCCCCTCCTTCTCGTGGCAAAATGTCTTTAGCTAACATACCACATTATGTAGTAAATTTATGTACGAAATACAGCATATGTGTGTTCTTACAACAGGACATGGGGTACGTTTAAAACAACATTAAGTGAACAAATTAAGCATCTTTTGATTATTGATGGAGTCCGCTGAGTGTCCGCAGTACTACACTCCCAAATAGGCGAGAATTACATGTACTTGTATCTTTTTATTTAGATGAACAATGAGATGACTTTTGATTCCATTCATGTATTTTTTAATAAGTCTGTTAATCTCTGTAGGTTTCATCTATCTCTGGGTGAGCTGATGGCAGTCTGTTCCAACATGGCCGCCTCCAATACGAGAAACCCAATCTAAGCACCATCCGAAATGCATAAAAGGTTTGCCTCATTTGGGATTAAATTATACAAATTGAAAGATCGTATATGTACCGGTAACCTAAGCTGCAATTAGTATTGAACACGAAGGGACACAACGAAGAAAAAACCTGTTGAAACAGAACCAATGAACATTAAAGGGAGCGATTCATGATTTTCTTCAAACTTTGATTTTCACTTTTTCTGACCGAAATGTTACTCTCTATTGTGTTTAAAAAGTTCTGTCACAAAAATAAGGATTGTACATTATGACAGAGCAAAACTATCTAAATATGTGATGAATATCTAATCTGCAGTATCCTGAAGTTAAATATGCCATTTAAAATGATAATTTTATGACTGTTCAATGATGTTTTAATTTTTCATCAGTCTTTGTTTACAGACAATGACTCGAGTCTTTGTTTACATAACACAGATTTAGGGTTAGAATATTGCTTAATATATCCTTGCAGTCAGAAAGTCAAAATTTTGGTTTTCAACTTCAAATAAGTTAACCCCATGGGGACCTGGGTTAGAATAGGTCCTCAGTACCCCTTGCGTGTCGTAAGAAGCGATTAAAATGGGGCGGTCCTTTGGATGAGACCACAAAAACCGAGGTCCCGTGTCGCAACAAGTGATCCCTCCCTGCTCGAAGGCCATGAGCGCCGATCACAGGTTTGAATTTGTAGCCCTTCACCGGCAATGATGACGTCTCCATATGAGCGAAATATTCTCAAGAGGGACGTAAAACAATATATAATCAATCAATCAAATAAGTTCTATTTTTAGACTGCAAAATAGTTTTGTCCAAAAATCGTAAATCAGCTTTTGCCCTAGTTATAGGAATTGGTCAAAACGTTCGCTCTAAATCTTGATGTGATACATAGAAATATAATAGACCAGGTGTAGAAGTAAATCTTAGAATGTTTGGGACTTTATGGGGAGGTGGGGTTGAAAACATCTTATTCATTGGATAGACTCGTAAAATCTTTATCTAAGGTGGCGACCAGAATAAAGAAATAAAACATTGAAAGGGTTAAATGATAATTCATATCTTTTCAGTGTATCGTTACTTTATCATTTTTTGTTAATATGATTTCGCATAAGAAGTTCGAATGGTTTTCAAATATATGAAGTGCATGAAACTTTTGATTCTGAGGATGGCTTCCGGTCTGTCATTTAGGCTTCAACAAATGCAGACCTCCTCATAACATCATTGCATACAATAGTTTCCGTTCCGTGTTTTAACAACCATCATTATCATTGTCTCTATCGAGCCAATGCCCACCGTTATCTCCGCTTACAACACCCCTAATTCTCACTTCAAAACGGCTAGCGCTTGGCGAAGGTCTACAGTGTAACGCGGGCATGCAGCGAGCGTGGCCTCCCTGTTACAGCGGGAACGTTACTGCGATTTACTTTATAAGGATTTAAGCATGTTTTTTGTCACTAGGTCGCATCTGCAGCTATAGTGTTCTTTAACGTACAGGTACAGGTACACTGTGCAATACCAAGGTACAATGTGAAGCCGTGGCGGGACCACTTCATAACGAAATGTGGAAGATATTTGTCGGAACTGCTTCAAATAGAAAATATTATTCAAAGCACTTTTTTTAATATACATGTACGGTACATGTAACAGAGAATATTTTGTTAATTTTCATTGAAGTAACACTTGAATATAAGGAAATGCATTTTGGCTACTATAAAATGTAGCCATTTTGAAGTTTTATATACAGCACAAAATAAAAACAATATTCAGCCCGTTGAGTGAACTTTCACATATATTTTCATTTTTTGTTTGACGTAAAATATACTGTTTGTAGATTTAGTACAACTGGTTACTGATGTATAATGAAGTACAATGTACATCCTCAATTAATATAAAATCTGCAATACGATCTAGTTCATATCAAAAGAATTGCCCATATATATGACGAGTGATAATACTTGCATGCATCATAGATATGTTCTATGTCTGAAGTGTAAAACAAAAATTGTTTCTAGCTAGGCAGCTTTTGTACAATGTAATGATTATTAAGTTACATGCAGAAAATAAAGTATATAAAGAAATACTTACTCCAGCCAGTCTGGTAACTCATCAAGATCGAAAAGCATTTTGATATTGCAGGTGAGTCAGGTACATCTATTTGAAAGTGGAACAAGCAGCGGCTAGTCGTGTGCATCTTTATATATAGCAACGGTCTCGCATCGTCACACAAAACTAAAACAGATACGATATTAGCATGTGATTGTTTCACGAATTTTAACGTCTGTCTTGGAAGGGTTTTCCCCTTACAATCGAAAGTAAGAATGTCATTTTGAAAACTTGTGATCTTTGAGGAATAACCAGGCAAACTGTACATTAATTACCTGTTATTTGATACATTGTATCTTTCTGAATTACTTCAATCAGAATTCTGTATTCTTAGAATGTGCATGTGAGAGAGAATGCACTGTCTGTATGAGTTTGCTGATTATCCCACAAATCATGATTGTAGGGAGCTAAAGGTTTATTGAAAACTTGATTGTTCAAAAAACATGGGTGAAGGATGCAAGTACCCTCAATTACAGTTTTAAAGATATACATATATCTAATAGTATACACAAACTTTACTACATTAAGATCCAACAAACAACAACGTGACCGACCAGGGAAACCCAGTGATTAAAATTATTTTTAGAAATTGCTTTGGAAAACTTTTAAAAGGCGGTGCGCTTTTGACATGATGTGCGACACGGGTTATGCAAGCAAATTTAATTAATTTGAAGTATGCAAGGGAGTATTAATACACTTTTTGTTACCCTAGTTTCCAACATTTATTCCAAAATACATGTAATTGATAAACACCATTTTACAATATAAATAATTATGAATGTAATAAAGATTTTAGGAGTTTTGAGAATTTGTGCAGAATTCTTTTGTTTGTAACATCTTGACAATAAAATATTTTCAATTCAAGAAGTAAAAAGTCTTATTTATTATAATGCGTCATCATAGTTCCTACAGAGTACTACTTGCGTGTTCGCCGATGGTTGGGTACTCTGGGGTCATATAATAATACCCAAGAGTTTGAACGCATCGACTGAAGCAGTGAAATACGATTCTGCTCTGTTTAAGAGAGATTTTCTATTTAATTTGATTAAACAACAAATTAATGTAAATTTGTCATCAATGAAAAAGTGAAGGTAAAGAACAGTGATCAATCTTATAAGTTCCAAACATACAAAACAAGACCTGGGCAAACACGGACCCCTGAACACACCAGAGAGGGGATCAGGTGCCTAGGAGGAGTACGCATCTCCTGTCGACCGGTCACACCCGCCTTGAGCCCATTGTCTCGATCAGGTAAACGGCATAATCCACAGTCAAAATCAATGTGTGTAGAACGGCCTCACAAGTACGGTGGTATGAAACACGTCAGACAGCATTTGACCCAATGGCACGTTGTATTGATACTCTAGATCGATATAGCGACCATAACATTTGCGAAATGCTGTCTTAAAACGAGACTGTTAAAATCCTTGAAATATCAACTTGCTTGTCTGTAGCCTGCCTAGATTTGAAAACTTATCATATATACGCAAAACAATTTATTTTAATCAGTTGAGAGACATAAACACGACATGAGAGTAATCATGGAATATTGCTATATAGATACATGTATGAGAAGCTGATGTATACAACTGCACAGACGCTATAACTAAGTACATGCATTTACTTGTTCAATACTGACACCATTTATACAAGCAAAATCTGAATTGACACAAAAGTTTTCAATTGGACAGGGTTCAGCTGTAGATTAGCAATATGCTTGCATAAATCAAATCCGCCGAAGTTGCTTCAATATGACTCCGCGAGTAGCCCCCCTCCCCCCGGGAAACCAAAGTTTTGAGGTTCTGGGGAAGTATGGTTGCAAAGCTGAAACTAAAGGAATTGACGCGACGGATGGGCACCACCAGGAGTGGAGCCTGCGGCTTAATTTGAGACACCCAATATGCTATTCTATTATTTTAGCAACTTTCTCTTATTGGCATATACTTGAAAACATGCCGGAAAATTCTTTGTTATACAATGCATTTAAAGAGAACAAAATATTAAATAGTTGTAATATAAACAGTTGGTTTTCAAGTGCAAAATATTTATGCAAGAACATTGACATAGTATGGTCTAAATGTAAAGGCAAAGATAACGAACA
>CAJDSM010032853.1:0-31790 GCA_903981925.1 Ostrea lurida
AAAAAAAAAAAAAAAAAAAAAATACACAGTACTTACCTTTCTGCTTTTCCTAAATGCCCATCAAGATTGTATACATTATCAGCATGATAAAGAGGAAGTCAATAATCACTATAGTAACATGGACTCTACCCTGGAATCAAAACCTTTACCCTTGTGATCATGAAAAAAACCAAAAAAAAAAAAAAAAAAAAAAAAAAAACCCTGCTCTTTTGAAATAGCTATTTAATTTTGATTTAGTATCCTGCTCTACATGACTATGCATTTAGTTTTGCGGTTTTAGAGAAAAATATTTTTGAAATTTGGTCAATTTGTGACAGTTTTTCCACCGGAGATGCAGGAATCTTGAAATTTACTATTTATGACCTTTGTACCAAAGATTCTTCATGTCAAATTTTTGAAAAGAATAGCAATGAGAATTTGTTGGTATTTTTTAAAAACACTATTTTGCCACCAGATACCGTTGGAATTAAAGACTAAGAAAAAAAATCTAATTGAATATTCACTGTTATTTACGCATTAAAAATTAAGATAATGGATCAGTGTCAACACGTGTCATTTCAGTGGCGGATCTAGAGACGTTGTGGTTGAACAGTTTTTAACAAAAAGGTAAATTTTGCAATTTTGGGATCTTCATGCAACCTTCCAACTTTTGGGGCGGAAAAAGTAAAGACTTAAGAAGCACCTCCCCTTTGCAATTTTTTTTTTGGGCGTTTCGTTACAGGTGACAGGTATAACTATAGGGGCTCAGCGGCAAGCGATATTGTAGTAACCTGTTAATTAATGCACAGAGGATCTTGAATGAGTGCTTATGGCAATATTATAAATCATTACGGTACCAATTTTTATGCACCAGATGCGCATTTCGACCAATGATGCTCAACCGAATGTTGGAAATCCGAAACATGAAAGTAAAAGTGATCAATGTAGTGCCAATATGGAATTTATGAAATGAGTTACCGGATTTATATATATCCCGAGCCTTGGCGAGGGAAATATTTAAATCCGGTAACGAATTTCATAAATTCAATATATATGCCATAAGCACGAGTATAAGATTCTAGTTATCACACAACGATCATTAAACGCGCATTTTGATTTACTTTCTATTTCACAACACCGAATTTTTCGCTTTGTTATTGTTTGACGTCGTCAATTGATTGTGATGTCGTCTGCAACGTCACGGAATGTAATCTCGGTTGAGAATTCAGCTCGGCTAGACATTTGGACTGAACGCCTCCACTGAATCTCGGAGCACCTATTCATAATTCTTGTCGGAAATAAGCATCCGGCTTCGGCCGGCTGTATCAAAAGTAATTGTGCACTTAGGGTGACACTGCTCCGCTTCAAATAAGTGATTTCATTGTTAAACTAACTCTCTATCACTATTAATGTTGCATTGCTTACCTTCTAGGTTTGTATAATCCCAAAATATAACCAACACAAAATTTTCCGTTCAAAAAATGGCATCCGTTCGCATTTCTTCACCTCTTTGTACTGAAGAGTTCCCTATAGTCTGTTTTGTTACCTTACTGTTATATAGTATTCTACAACACATACGGGTAAATTCTAATTCAAAATAAAGACTATGGAACTCTTTCAATTTCGGAGGTAAAATATTGTGCAGCAATGGCGTCAGAATAGTGATCGTTTTTAGTTTGGGATTTTCATATCTAGACTGTAAGTAATGCACATTAATAGTGATAGAGAGTTAGTTTTCAAAACAATGTTCACAATGAAATCACTTATTTGAAGCGAGTTTATCACGGATGTAGAAGCTTGAAATTTCTGTTACATTTATTTTCACTTCATAAAAGACACACAATCCCCTTGGAACAACCTTGGTGACAAAAGAATGTCTTTTACCGTCAATGTTTACAGTTTCGAAGGCTGATGTGCAGTTCAAGATTGATTGACCCCGTGATTGACCTTCCTAATTTGCATTTTTATGAACCTCAGCTACGAGTTCATATCGTTTTTCCGAACCCGTGTTATGAACCCGGAAACAGTACAGTTGTGTGATAAAAGGATGTACGTCTCTAATTCATTTGGTAAAACAATTAAATGGTCACTATCGGGTCATACTTATTGTGTGCTTAAATCTTGACGGTTTTTAAAAGACTTGTGTGGTAAAATGTCAATAATGAAAGGTTACTGCAGTCAGGTTGTTGACAAACTAAGATATATAATGTAAAATATCAAGGTTGTCCTTTTAAGAAATGAGACACATGAAACTCGGACAGCTCCAAATATGTATATCAGTGCTATATTATCATATTTTATAACAGGCGCAAGTATAGTAATATGTTACATGTAATCGTATCAAAGCGTCATTCTAACCATACTAGAAAATACAGAACTTTAATAAATTGTAACATTAGAATTCTCCCTCGCCACTCTTTTCCCCTCTGCACTCTCTTTTCTCAACGCTGTCCCTCTCCACACATTTTCTCCATTTGTTTCCTCTATGCACGTTCACTTTCTCACCTTTTTCCATTTCCACTCTATTTTTTTATGAGCACATTATTTTCCCGCGTTTTCTTTCTCCACACATTTTCTCTCTACAAACATTATCTCTCTACTCTTTCTCTTTATCCACATGCTTTCTCTATCCAAGTTTTCTCTCCATTCTTTTTTTCTGTTCACACTTTTTGTCTCTGCAAACGTTTTCTATCTGTAGCCTTTATCGACATGTTCTCGTTCACTGTTTCTTTCTCTAGCCTTTACCGAATGTTTTCTCTGCTCTGTTCTACATATTCTTTCTGTAACCTTACGACATCTTTTCCTGCCTCTGTTCAATATTCTTTCTTACCTTATCGACATGTTTTTCTGCCTTGTTTCACTAGTCTTGTCTAACCTTTATGACATTTTTCTCTGCCTGCTGTTCACTATTTCTGTTCTTATTAAAACTTTATCGAATGTTTTCTGCCTCTGTATACATAATTTCTTTCTCTATTGACACCTTGTAATCGACATGTTTTCTCTGCCTTCTGTTCACTATTTCTTTCTCTACCTTATCGACATGTTTGTCTCTGCCCTGTTCACTATTTCTTTCTGCTTACAGTCAATCGATGATGTTTCTCGGCATCGGAATCATTGTAGGTTCTCTCAGTTACTTTAATATGCTGGGTACTTTATGCTCTCTAGGTGTTCGCATGTTTTTTCTCTACGGTATCAGCGCATTGTTTATATGTATAGTGTAGTACTCAATTTTGGCAAACATGATCAATCATCTTTTTCACCTAGCGAGGTAGGATAATGTCTTGTAAATTCTTTCTCATGTAGTTTCAGCATAAATTTACTGTTCTGCTAACTAGATATCTCGCACAGTCATGTCGCAATAGCTTATCAGATACTGTATGCTGGCTACTGTATGTCTTATGTTTCATTCTCCTATTTAACCTTATTTCGACTGTATTTGCCTGTACGCCGCTCTGCTATTTTTTCTCCATATAACTTTATCGACATGTTTATCGTTCTTGGTTCTCTGTCTGCTAGATTTCGAGACTAGTGTGGTTATCTGCCGTCTTGAGGAGTCGACGTAGTGTATAATCCTATATAATATAACTTTAGGAGCATATAATGACCTCATTCCAGTCTATTTGTCGATTTCTTCTAACCTTCTAAAACATGGTGTGATCATGGACTGTGTCAGCTATCTAAGCAGTTCTAAATGTATCGCGAAGTAGTAGACCTGCTGACAAAGTATGAAGCCAACTTACTTATGCTCGTCTTTAGCCGTCATTTTCTCTGCCTCTGAGTACTATTTTTTCTCGTATTACCTTTATCGGAATGTTTTCTCTGCTCTGTCTCACATTTCTTTCTCTATAAAACCTTTATCGTACTGTTTCTTCTGCCTCTGTTCTATTTTTTTCTCTATTAACTTATATCGACATGTTTTTCTCTGCTTCTCGCTTCACATATTTTCTTTCATTCATATCCTTTTATCGACAGTTTCTACGTAGCCTATTCATCTATTGTCTGTTCTCTACATAACTAATTAAGCGAACATACGTTTTATCTGCCTCTGATTACATGTTTTCCCTTTCTCTTAGTTCATAAGACCTGTTTTCGATATGTATCTGATCATGCTCTTTTCACTATTCAAACTCTACCTATCCTGGACATTGTTTTGCTCTGCTCTGTCACGTTTTTTACTCTACACCAGTGTCGATGTTCTCAGCTCTGGTTCATATTCGAACCCTTTATCCACATTCTTCCTGCCTCTGTTCTACGTAATTTCTTTCCTACACCTTATTCGACATTGTTTTCTCTCTGCCTCTGTCACTTTTCTTTCTCTAACCTTAATGTGACGACATGTTTTCCTGCCTTCTGTTTCACTTATTTTTTACTCTATCTAAACGTTATCGACATAGTTTCTACTGCCTCGTGTGACTATTTCTTCTCTATATAGAAACTTATCAACAGTGTTTCTCCTGCCTCTGTGTCACATACTTCTTTCTCTGAGCTTGTACTGACATGTTTTTTGCTCTTAATTGTCGTACCTTATCACTATGTTTCTTTCCTGTTCATGTCTTTACCTTTACGACATGTTTTATCTGCCTTGATCACTGTTTTCTTTCTCTATTAACCGTTTATGAACATTTTTCTCTGCCTCTTTCACTATTTCTTTCTCTAACTTTATCGAAATGTTTCTCTGCCTCTGTTCACTATTTCTTTCTGTCAACCTTTATCGGCATGTTTTCTTTGCCTTTGTTCACTATTTTCTTTCATTAGACCGTTTATCGAACAATGTTTATTCTGCCAGTTGACACTATTTCTTTCTCTATTAACTTTATCGCATGTTTTCTCTGCCTCTGTTCACATATGTCTTTCTTCTATAAAACCGTTTATTCGACATGTTTCTTCTCATGCCTCTGTTCACATATTTCTTTCAATTAACTTTTATCGACATTTTTTCACCTGCCTGTTCATCGTATGTTCTTTTCTTTTAACTTTTATGCGTACCATGTCTTTATCTGAACTCATGTGGCACTATTTTCTTTCTCTTGTACTTTATCGACATGCTTTTCACTTGCCTCTGTTTTCAGTATTTGCTTTCTCTAACCTTTGCGAACATGTTTTGCTGCTCTGATCACCTGTTCAAGGTATTTCTTAATGTAAAGCCCTTTAACGACACGTTTTCTCTGGCCTCTGTTCACTTTTCATTTTGACTTTGGACATTTGTCCTCTAAATTCTGTTCTAACCGACGATGTTTTATCTGCGCCTCTTCACTGTTCTTCTCTATTTACCTTTCCCATCAGAATCGTTTTCTTTGCTTGTTTCGACTATTCTTTTCATTACAACCTTATCGACATGTTTTTCGCCTCCTGTTCACTTTTCTTTTCTCTATAAACTTTATCGACATGATTTTCCCTGCCTTGTTCACCATGTTTTCTTACTGTAACTTTATCGACATGTTTCTCTGCCTCTGTTCACTATTTCTTTCTCTAACCTTTACTCGACATGTTTTTCTCTGCCTCTGTTCACTATTTCTTTCTCAACCTTTATCGACATGTACTTTTCTGCCTCTTGTTCACTGTTTCTTTACTCTATTAAACTTATGACTGTGTTCTCTGCCTCTGGTGTACAGCTATTTCTTTTCTGACCTATGTAACTGATTTTCATCTTCACTTATTTTTTCTTAGCTTAGTTTCCTTCTCTGTTCACTATTTCTTCTCTATAACTAGTTACTTCCGACATGTTTTTTCTCTGCTTGTTCACTTATTTCTATTCTCTATTAAAACCTTTATCACATTTTTCTCGCCTTAACTTCTTATTTAACTGATTTACACTTTTCATGTTAGCATTATCTTTCTCTATTCAAACTATTTATTGACTAAGTTGTTCTCTAGCTTCTGGTTACTGTTTCTTTTACGTGCTTAGCCTGTTATCAGACATCAAAACTTTCCTGCCTCTTGCTTCAGCGTATTTCTTTTCGTAACCTTTTATTCGACATGTTTTCAGTCTGGCGCTGTATGATTTCACTGTTACCTTTTCGCTCTTCCGCCTTTATTGGATATAACCGTTTATCGACATGTTTTCTCTGCCCCTGTTCATCTAATTTCTTTTCTGAACCTTTATCGACATAGTTTTCTCTGCTCTCGTATCACTATTTCCATTTTCATCTAAACCTTTTAGACATGTTTTTCTGCGCTCTGTCACTGTTTTCTATTATTAATAAAAATTCGCATTGTTCTCTGCTCTGTTTCACTATTTCTTTCTCTTAACCTTTATCGACTCAATGTTTTACTGCTGCCTCTGCTTCACTTATTCTTTCTCTAAGCGTTTATGACATGTTTTCTTCTGCACGCTTGTTCACTTTTCTTTCGCTACCTTTCGACATTTGTTTTCTCTGCCTCTGTTCACTAATTTCTTTCTCTAACCTATTATCGACATGTTTCTCTGCCTCCTGTTCTACTGAATTTCTTTTCTATCACTTATCTCTCCTACTCATTTACCTCCTTCAGAGATTTCTCTTTTCTATTTTTTCTCTCTGCACACATTATCTCTGTCTACTAACTTCCTCTCGGGCTTCCATTTATTTTCTCTTTTTCTTTCCCATTCTATTAATATGGTTCGGAGCTAGGTATTTCTTAATGTTATATGCTATGCTAGTGGATGTAAAACTCGGATGCGAATGAAAAAGTCGTCTGTTGATGGGTGAATAACATCGTGTATTCAATGAATCCGAGGTATCTAACTTGCCGAATGTCTATGGAAGGCAGATATAGCCACGCAAGAGGCAAAGGATATCATGCATTTCTACTGCTATGCTTGAGTGCATCGATCATTCTATCGATTCGAGGAGGCTGCTGCCGTATTCTACGGAGCACGATATGTATGGGAGACAGAGGGCGAGTTCACGTGTATGCTCGTCTCGGTAGATTTTGTATACTCGTATCAAATACGGTTAATGAGATGCTTGTATTTTGTGTAATTTTCTGATCTCTAGCTTGATACATCTAATTTGACAACTGTATCATCATTTCGGCTCACGGAGCATTGCCTACGTGTGCTGGGCAGGCACACATTAAACTTGTATGAAACTGTTTTAAAAATTAGCTGTAAGTACATAGGGTGAAGAGGAATACTTGAAGCTAGTCAACTCAACTATCCGGTTCTGACTTATGCCTAATATGATCCTGCGGTGTTGATATCGAACGAGTTCACATCAGGTCACCTCGGATTTCTCGATGGTCAGCATGTTAAGGAGTTGTGTCGGAGACTTGCGCGTCATTGATCGGGGAAGCGAAAGGCCGATTTTTTCCGCTATAATATTGTGAAATGGATGTAGTTGAATTAAGAGACCGTGACCGCCTAAAGCCCTGAGTATAGCAATTAAAGATTGTTAAATGAGGCGCTTTAAGTTAGAAATCAGGATCGACCTAGGGAATATAAGCTTAGCACAAGATGGAAATGTAACCAAGCGGTAAATTCGTACATTAGTTGCGTTAATTAGATTACGAGTCCGTGGTCGTGATTGTGGAGAAAGTTAGTGTCGCTTGTTGGTCTAAGGTAGCGCGATTATGGTAGGATAGAAGAGATAGCGCTACGAATTTCGTTGAACGCAGCTCTATTGTCAAATCTCAGAAACGCAAGACTTCTCGCGCCAGAGAACAAGAGAGTCAGTGGCTGTCGATAGTTCGAAGAGCAACTTGGATGCTACGCGCTAGTCGCGCTAGGTAGGATACTTGAACGCACTGTAGAACAAAGCGCTTGGTTATATCGTGATCGATATCAGGGCTGCCGAGCATGCGTGTCAAGATCGATAAGACGTGTACTTATTCAGGAGCAGAGTAACGCGGTACGGATACGTTGTCTGCTGGCCAGGAATCGAGCGTATAAGCAGGCGAACCTAAATTCAGTTTGATTTGATCCCCAACAAACACAGTCAGTTCACGGACAATTGATTCTCTTTTGCTGTTAGTAGTTAAGTTACGTTCAATTTAGTGATACTAATGGAGAAATTAATAAGTATCAACGAGAAAGAACCGCCGATCTTGCTTGTCAACTGGAAATACATGACTTTCAGTGGAGTCCAGCACTGAGGTTAATATATCTGGATATTATTTGAATAACAAACAATCGATAACTTGATCAGAGTACAGAAGAAGCTTCAATTAATAATCCTTTCCTCTTCTATTATTGTTAGTCAAGTTTTAAACACTTCTACCAGTAAAGCCGTTAAATGTCATCAAAACGCCAATCTATTCAATCTTTTATTTACACACTTCGTTACCTTTGGGTGATGGATGCGGTCAGAGCTGTAGTGCATTCATCTGCGCATGACTCACTAGTATAATATCACTTAACATTACCCGATCTCTATTATCGCACTTGCTTTAAGACATTCCCGACGCGGTATCTGGTAGGCTTAGTCGCGGTGGTCTATAGACAAACGAGCTGACCTTGCAGTATGAACGGAGCGCAGCGTCTGTTTTGCACTAGAACTATCGGTTGACCCAAGTATTACCCGGTAGAATAAGCGGGTTTATCGTGAATTGGACACAATTTCTTAAATTGCCTAATACTGGTTACAATTTGGTAATATGGTGTAATCCGTTGTAGAGTATTATCCTATTTGGTTATTGACATTGACTATGTGGTGGCTATGGACTCTGGTGCAGAGACATGTATTTAGAGGTCCTCGTGAGTAGATACCGGAGCATCTGACTTAATCATTACAGGAAAATATTACAAAAACGGCTCTAAGCAGGTCGTCATGAGTGTAGAGACGAAGAGGATGGTGTGTACTCGTTATTCACATGTTCGCATCAACTATGAAACGAAAGAGAATCATCTAGACAGGAGAGAGTACAAACAAGTGAAAGGAGCACACTCGCATTCTACTCTCGGAGAACCTTGTCGTCTGGGATAAGATTGTTGTGCCAGAATTGAGTAACGAGATCTAGAGAGTAATTCTGATATGTATTAGTGTTGGTTAGTTATCCAGCAGGCTCAGTGTGTTGGAGAAGGCTGCGGTTACTCACTGGTTTCTTTATGACCACTTGTTGTTCTAATAACACTCTATATTAAGGGCCTTCATAGTTCCATGTTGAGATCTTAGAATAATATGCACTCCTAATAAAGAGTCTAGCGGACGAAATTTCTCTAGAATCCTCACACTCGCTAGAGGAGGTACGATCTCGACTAAGTATCCAAAAAGGTATGGTGTGTAAGATGAAAATCAGGAGGTGCGTAAAGGAAAAATGCAGGATGCGATAAGTAGTGGCGTAAATGAAAGTAACTATCTAGATGAGAAAATTAGGTATAATGATCTAAGGTAGAATAGACGGTACTTTCGCATGGATGGTATATAGTTGCGGATTAGCCTGTCAATGCATTGTGTTCCAGGCGAATGAGAGTCGATAGTTATAGTGTGACAATTATGCTATGTCTTACAGGTGACGTATATTTGAAAAAGGTTCGTCTTGAGCCTAATGAGAGCAACGAAGTCACGAAATCCGAGTCCAATAATAAAATATAGTGCTTATGCTCTTATCTAAGAATGTAATATCAAGTCTGTCTACTTTCTCCGGCTCATATGTCGTTAGAATTTGTTTTACTATACTATCTCTACCAGATCCTATCCCACCCCCCCCCAAAAAAAACCCCACCTCCAAAATAATAAAAAAAAACCAACCCCAACCCCAAAACACACCCCCCCCCTAAAAAAAACCTCCAAACAAACAAAAAACCATACATATATATAGTGACAAGATTGAAAGTAAATACAGACTAGCATACGATATTGCCGTTTGTGTTACTAAGTATGAATACAAAATATATCCAGAGTGAAGTAAAACAGCTTGCTGTAAAACTAACAATGGTCTACTACATGTCTCTATAAGTCTTCCTGACTGGGGAAGAAAGACAAAATTTGTACCTGTTAATAAAGTGCAAGCACCTGCGTATAGTTTGTCTTCGATCAGGAAGTGTACCGGAAATAAACCAAGAACCCGAAGCTAGCATGGAGCGTTGTAGCACGATTCTATAACGATAAAAAGAATTAAAAAGGATCCGCAAGTATCATTGCACTTCAAAGTTGAAATTGCCTATAATGCATGTACTTGAAGCGAATAAAATGTGTAAATTTTTAACTATTAGATATGCATAAATATAAATTTGATGTTTTTTGACTTTTCAAAACTCGATACTTATAAAACTTAGCTTCACAGAGCATGATTTTTGTTCGTTTTCATAAAACATCATTTGACATTTTTTCCAGCGCTGTTATAAGCGGAGAGTGATGCTGCTGGAGATGAACCACGTGTTTTTTAAACCATGGTATATAATTGGTATCGCCGTTTCAAGGGTGATATTTCTACTGGGTTTTGAAGGACTGCGACGCTACCCGACCAACCCATTTAGCCCGGATCTCCCGTCTATGGAGTTTGCCTTATTTTCTTTTGTGAAATCTGCTCAGCGGTCAACGTTTCTCGGACGTAACAAAAGATGTGATGATAAACAAAATTATTACGGTTTGATTAAATGTGAAACTACAATATTACGAGCAATTTCATCATGTCTAGGCCAAGAAAAAAATAAAATAAAATGAAAATAAAAAAAATAACAACAATGACGTTTATTGCAAATATATCGTTGCTGTCAGTACAAAGATTTACATAAAGTACTGATGTGGTGTTGACAGAATTTCATAAAAATTTGGTCATCAAAAAGTGTGTTAAAACAATTCGTTTAATGTGGGAATTTTACGATCTTTTGACAAGCTTTCTGCCGAAAATGACAGTATTCCGAGACAGTATTCAAGAAGGTCGCGCCAAAATATTTAATCCTTTGTATACTTCATGACATTTCAAACAAAATGAGAAAAATGTAGAAATTCTAGACGTTTCAAGCATTCTTTATTTCATAGACACAAAAAGTGTTAAATTTAAAATAAAAATACGTACACTGTTTAATGTTAATCGATTATGAAATAATGCATAATAATTCAGTCAATAAATTAGGAAAAGAAAAAACAAAAACAAAACCCCAGAAGAAATAATTTTGATTAATCAAAGACCAGCATTTGGTTCTTCTTCATTTATAAAAAGCGGTGATTTGTTTTCAAAATGCTGAAAAAGTTGAAATTTAAGGGTTATAAGTATATAGTGATTATACAATTTTTAAGAGTATAAAATAATTTGAATTATCCTATAAATTACTGTAGTGTAAATCTAACGTAATAACTATGATACAATATTTTCTGTGTATGTATTTTTAAAAAAGATTTTAAAAAGGTACATTATATTGAAGAAAAAGATGACTCCTTATGTCTCATCTTCTGTCATATGCACATATGAGTCGCGAACACGCGTACGCTGTTAGACTTTACTACATGACGGGATACGCGTTTCTCTGCCTTCTCACACGTTTAGACGTATCTTCTAAAATTCAGAGTTCCATTGTTTCATTATGGACGTTGGTCATTCTAAAATTCGTTTACAAATGTATAAGCAAGACGGAATTCAAAATCGAAAAGAAAAGTAACTAGTGGTCTAATTAACCAGATAACTTTAACATGATGACCTTAAATTTGACCTTTTTTACCTGACATTCAACAGTCAGATGCTAAAAATTTGCTGTAATTACAGTTAGAAGGACTGATTCTCAATAATATGAATGAAAAGGCGAAGATAACGAACAGTGATCATCTGATATCTCCCACAAAGGCGAAGATAGCGAACAGTGATAATCTAATATCTCCCACAAAGGTGAGGATAGCGAACAGTGAATCATCCTCAATATCGCCCACAAAGGTGAAACGATACGAACAGTGATCATCTGATTACATGTATCTCCCACAGAAGGTACAGATAGCGAAACAGTTGACTCATCTGATACATGTATGTCTCCCACAAAGTGAGGATACGAACAGTGACTCAGCTAATAAGCTCCTACAAATTAAGGCGAAGATAACGAACAGTGATCATCTAATGTCTCCTACGAAAAACACAGAATTAATAGTAGGGGTAACACGGACCCCTGGACATACCAGAGAGAAGATCAGGCACCTAGGGCGGAGTAAACACCCCATTGTGAGCTATGAAAACCATGAAATTATTTGGTTGTCTAGACTTTATTCAGATTTATTTATGTTCCTGTCGTTGGTCAAACAAGCTATGCATTTTGACCTTGTATCTACTATGTAGATATTCTAGGTATCGGGTTTGTTGGATTTCAGTATCCCTGTATCATTTTGATCCGCCTGTATACCTATTTATTTCATAGTTTTCTTCAGCTATGTGCTACTAATATTTTTGTGTCCGCGTCTTTGTCGTTTCCCTCTAATTATTTGGTTGTCTTAGAGTTAATTCAAACTGATCAATGCTAGCTAGTATTATGTGATTTCGCGCACAAGTTGTGATCTTTCGATGTCGATCAGAGTTTTCAAATTTTGTCAATATTATGTTTTAGGGTATTTCGTTTCGGCCGTGAGTATCGACGTTGTGTTGCTATATCTTGTCACGTATTTTTTTCTTTTAAAACATTAACTCCAGCACAACTCTTTTCAATTCGTTTCGGCCGAGGTTTTCAATTCACATCTGTTCCGGATTCGTTCATGTAATTTTTGTATTCGCAAACAGTGATTATCGTCTTCCTTGGAAGACGGTATACATAGTTGAAGTGATTTACAATCTCCGGACTAAGCACTTCCTTTCTGTTGTGATTGGTAGAAAATGCATGATGTGAAAATTGTCTTAATAATGCCTTTCTGTCCAAGGGAGGTAATTTTTCTGTGATCTAATTTACGTACGAATTAACAATTTAACAAGAATAATGACAAAACGAACCAAGAAATTTGCAATTAATGGAATTGATGCACGACTATTACAAGGTTATTATTATTCAGAGAAATCATTTCATTTTTTGCGTGAATACCGAAACACACTCGTTATTCTTTGTTTTGTTTGCTTTTCTATTCGGTGGGAGGGACTAAAATTATGGTGGATCTAACAGGGGTGGGTCATCTAAGTAAGGCCGGGTGTGGATGTGTGGATGTAAATTAGCTTGTGGACATTTATTCAATATGGATTTTTATACAGACTTAAATTTTGTACATGTATAAATGCCTTATTGCCATTGTCAGGACAGGGTGATCCATTTATTTTTCTACAAGTTATGGAGGAGGGGGGGTCCTAAAAGGGGGTTTGGGTGCATTTAATAGCTTGTGAATTGAACACTTATCGAATAGCCTTTAATTGTTTGAACGGAGTACTGATGTCTACATACTTAAAATTGACGAATGTATTTGTTCCCTTCATTGTGCATTGTCTTTACTTGTTTATGACCAATTCATGGGCCCTGATTCGGTAATAATACTATTCTAACACAGTTGTACAAGTTGCACAGTGTTAATATAGGGAACAGTGGTTTTTGGTATTGTGAAGAAAATGTATGTACTTGGAACAGGGTACTGTGCGTTTTGTAAAGATATCTATTTTGACACATTTCAAAAATGAAATAAAAGAGATAAATCAACTTCACTCTTTAAAGTTGTTGCTAAATACCGCAAGCTTTTTTAAAAAGCTATACTTGTTCATTCTATTCTTATTCATTTGGTGGTAGATATTATTCAACGAATATTTATATCGGGCTCACGGCGGGTGTGACCGGTCGGCAGGGGATGCTCACTCCTCTGGACACCTGATCCTATCTCTGGTGCGTCGATGGATAGATCTATGTTAGCTCGGTCATTTTTAGCTTTTGGATTAAGACTTTTTGTTTATCCTGAAAAAGGAATCTAACGAATTGTTCGTGTGACTGTCGTTGGTCATATCCGTGCTTTTTGTAATTTTCGTATTTGACCTTGCATCTGCTATGTTGATCCGACATTTCTAGGTATCGGTGTTGTTGGATTTTAGTGCTACTGGGCTATTCATCCGCTGCTGGATAGTGTTAAAATATCAGATACAATAATACGTGCAAGTGGGACTTGTTTTAAAGGGGCTTGAATAATGAAGAGACAGATTTCCCATGATTTCCAGAGAGACTAGGGTGGGGGAAAACCATGTTAACCTTCGCCTGTAAGCATTCTTTACGTAGAGAAGCGAGATTCCTGACTGTCCAAAACGAAGACTGTATTATATGTGAGCTACATGAATTATATTATGTATTGAAATGTATAGTCAGAATATAATGTAAACTCAAAGGCAGACTACATTGAATGAGATATATATGGAGAGATCTGAGTCGCTGACAACTCGTTGGTAAACAATATTCTCTGCGTAATATTTTCCATCATACAAAAAAATCTGGGGAGGGCAAAATAGTGATTGCATCAAGTTGCCAATCTCTAGGAAATGGTACGTATTTAATTGACCGTGTGAATAGACAGCTAAGTTTTGCCGATATAGTGCAGTGATACTTAAGTATAGTAATGGACTAAATCGTAAGAATATTAAGAATAGTTTACGCAATATTTGCCCTTATGTTGATTTTCATTGCAAACGCTTGCCGTATTGAAAAGTGTCTACGTCTCAGTTGAAAGGACATACCTGTATCTAGATAAAAATCACACCGGCGCTATTTTGAAATGATCAGCATTGGGGAGAGAGAGACAGAGAAGAGAGAGAGAGAGGAGAGAGAGAGAGAGAGAGAGAGAGAAGGAGAGAGAGAGAGATGAGAGAGAGAGAGAGAGAGAGAGAGAGAAGAGAGAGAGAGAGATTTCAATTTTTAAAATAACTTTTTTGTCTCAGAGAAATAACAATGGATTTATTGTTACTTTTATTGAGATCTATCATATTTATACTAGTATATAAAAAAAGCTCTTAAATTTTACTGCATCAAAAATGACAAAAAAATATCATAAATGACTACATAGAGATATCCTTCTAGCCCTATAAAATCCAGGAGCTCAGCCTCCTAAGGGCCTAAGACCCGTTGTCTCATAAAGTTGCGCCCCTCTAACCTAATATCATGAATCCGCTCCTTACTGGGGTGGGTTTTGTCTTTGACC
This sequence comes from Ostrea lurida, assembly GCA_903981925.1. NCBI lineage: Eukaryota > Metazoa > Mollusca > Bivalvia > Ostreida > Ostreidae > Ostrea > Ostrea lurida. Next base: position 14,964 of record CAJDSM010032853.1, read on the forward strand.
TGCTCTCTGAGAGAAGTTTGATGAAAGCCGCAGGGCGGGAGGGGAAAAAAATATACCCTTTCACAAAGGGTCAAAGTGTTATTTACCCAGAAGAAACAGATTGTTCTTTGTCACGGGTTCGTCAATAACCGGAAATCGATCACTGACAAATAAATTTAGAACCAGGAGACGGAACGGCGTGTGTTGATCCGAGTAGAGTTTCCCCCTCATTTTATCCCCGAAATTCCTAAAGACAACTTGTTAAACTTCAGCTGGAACTGTACTTTGATGGCATAAATACATTGTAAGTAGATGTCCGGTGATCAATGAATAAATAAGAGCGACACCCAATTTCGACTCTGTTGATTTAATAGGATTTGTTTTGCCTCGGACTAAAATGTCGCTCTGTTATTGGTGGAAACACGTCACGTGATTACCGTCTAAATTTCTTTAGACGGCGAGTAGCAAAATATAGACGGCAACATGGCGGACGTTACGTCTTTTTTATTACTAAAGCTAACTTTTCGCCATACTGTGCTGTCTTTGGTCCTCGACAAAACAAATTTCTGTAGACAGTCAGTAACAAACCTAATAAGTAATAATAGTATGATCCTATAAGCAGTACGTACTGCACTTGGAAAAATAAACAATGGGTAAGAAAGAAAGAAAGACAGACAGACAGAAAGATAGATAGATGAATGATTATAAATATTGCTGAAAAGTATAAACTTTACTTCAGTGATATTTTAAAGCGAATTTATATATTCAGCTAATGTCTGAATTTTTGCTCTTTTGATTTGTGGGACAGTTTATTATGTCAAACACGTTTGAACATGCTGTAATTAACCCTTACAGAATGCAAGACACACTCATTTATCACTTCTAGTGACATTCCCGAAGATCGGAATCTAAAGTACATGAACATATCACATACTTTCTTCTCAAAACCGCGAATCTCTCACTTTCTCTCCCTCACGCACGCACCCACCCATGGAATAAAATAAAACATGGTTTAGAGCTATAGATGTGGCATTGATTCATTGTTAAATCACTATCTTTCGTGTAGGCATGGTATTCGTTGTCCTAATGGTTATCACAATTCAAAGACTCCACCAACAGGTGATACACGTACAGTTTCTCTGAGAATTTCCAGGGATGGTGCAGCTTTTACTTTCCAAACTATCAGATGACATCTTAGGTTTAAGGTCTAATTGATATCATACACTCGTATACAAATTCAAACTTGACATTTGTTACCTTAAATTGTGTCATCTAACATTTGCAAGTTAGAGTCATTCAAACCCTGATTAAATTCGTTGATAATGATTAACCAGAGACACATCAAAGTTTACTTCGTCTGTCATGAAGATACCTTGCTATCCATTACTTACAAAACTAAATGGCATAATTTAGATCATACAAAGTTAACACAATAATGCGTTCGTAAAAGGTCAGTGACATTTGAGTTTCATGCTGTATGTAAATAATATTTATTTCATTTATAAAGTAAATAAAGGCATTTATTTACCGTATTTTCTTCTATTTGACAAATGCAAGGGTATTAGTTATAATTTCGTGAAGATAGCCCTGCGTTCTCTAAAGATAATTGCAGCTTATAAAAAAAAAATGCCACTGGAAATATTTATTAATTGCATTTGTCTATTAAAAACATTTGATAATCATTGATTTACAATAAATATTATATTTAAATATTATATTTTGATACCAATATTAATTTTAGAAAAATTGGAGATTACGCATGGTGACTCATAATTAGTAAATGAGTCAAAGTTTAACTGGATTTTAATGGTCGATTTATTCAAAAATGAAAAATATTTAGCCTGTTGGGCGCTGCTAAAAACCGATAAAGACCGAAAAACAGAACTTCTCAGCAGTAAAACGTAAACTCAGCCTGAGCTCCAGTGCCCTAGTGACAAGTTCACGGCTGTTCTGTTTAACATACGAGGTCTGAATACATTGGTACCGTTGTCATCAATTGTGACTTGTTGAATATTCATTTATTTGTTGTGTATTCCATTGCAATAAGTATGTGTCATGATGTGACAATATTGGTTACCAACAAACGAGATTTTTTTTTCTACTATAAGTAAAGGGACCAGTGATTTGTGGCTATTAGCATATGCGTTTTGAAAGTTTGAGCCTTTGAAATGCAGAGGATGCTCAAAGGTTTTGTTACATGATCTACGAGTTAATTTCCAGATTTCCTTAGCAGTGTCAAATATATCTGATGTCAACTTTGACGAAACAATAAACTAATGTTAGCTTCTGAGACTGATTGATTTGTTTAAGATTCTCTAGATTATTTGCGTCACATCAAACTACGAGGAGAGAGTCTATTGGTCCATTGCAGGGGCGTATTCAAAAACACTTTTATATGCAAAGTATGAACGTTGACATACTTTTACATAAAAAATACAATAAAACATATGATCTAATTATAACTTTGATTTATCTGAAATTTTAATCAAATGCATCGTTAAGATATACGTTGATTCACAAATCATAAGAACCAGAATGCAGTTATTGTTCTGGACGTGTCAGTGTTTATATGATTTAAAAATGAATGAGAACCTGAAATTGATTGACAATGCTATGATCTCAGACGGTGTTTTTCTCACTTCGTTCTCTTTTCACAAACCAGAATCACTCTACACTGTTTCATAACACACAAATGAGGAACTGATCAGATCAAATAGATTTTGGTGTTTCACTAGGAGCGCGTGTGTCGCTTGCCGTGTTTAAAAAGCATTTTGCCATATCGAGGGAAGAACAGAAGCAAATTAAAGTGATCCATAAACATAGATCCCCATCTGCAAATTGTTCATCAAACCCCTCATCTACTGGGCAGTCCGCGATAGAGGGTATCTGACAGCTTCAGTGATAACCTATCAAGTAATTCATGGGCAACAAAATCTGTTGGACCCAAATGATGATATTTTTTTATGATTTAATTGGACAAAGCGTATGATTTATTTGAATTTTTAATGGCGGACAGTGGTACTAAGTTTTGATTGGGCGTGATCTCAGCCGAATCAAACAATCTTTGTACACATATTTATTGCGTTCCACTAAATGACTTCGACACACCCCATCGTGGTCATTAGTTCGGGAAAAAAAAAATGGCTTGGTATCAATCCAACATATGATTCTAGGATGATAATAATAATTACTTATAATTTAAAAATTGAAATTGTAAAGAAATTTATTCTGAAGTTTGACATTCAGCAGCGCCTCCATTTCATTGTATAAGATGAACGGAAACAAAATACGTCAAATTTTAAAAGGATTCTTTCCACGAATAAACTTATAATCAAAAGAATAGAAGCATGTAGTAATTTGCACCCTGGACACTAGATAGAAATATTATGAACACCTGGACATTATACAAGTAATTTTATTCAAATTCATTTGTTGATGTATCCTCGTTCTACGTGAATCACGTAATTCTGGAGTTTTTAGTTGACAATCGTACATAAAATCATCGGACAAATTTGCAGTATCCGAAAGAAGTGACATAACCTTAGAAGTTTTTACAGGGTGTCTATAAATTTATATTGTCCAATCAGAATAAGGAAAAACATAAAGAATGAAAACAGCAAATGATTGGTTGAAGTATTCTGGGATATATTTGATTTTAAATTGTCGATGACCAGAAAAATACATAGTTTGCAATTAATTCATTTAATTAAACATTGGACGCCATCTTGCCGTCTAAGTTAGAAAAAATCTAGACGGCAATCATGTGATTCGTTTGACCAATGACAGATCGTCCTTCTAGATGGTCCGAAGCAAACAATTCATCATATATAATAAAAGGTGAAAACCATAACATGTGCAAGCTATAATTAGACTAATATCAAGTCAGATAAAGAAATCAAGGCAAAACAAAAATAAAAGTCAAATCTGTCATATAGTACAATTGATAAAATTCACTTTCACTATTCGTAAGTCTCTAGAGCAACACTATAACTTTATGCCAAATTATGGTGTTATTTTTCTTCTAAAGACTTTACATTTTCAGATAGGAATAAGAGAACGTGATATAAAAAGCTGTTCTAAGCATTTGATTCAGGGTGCAATGCAATAAATTGTTCTACGAGTTTGGATAAGACTGGAAAATTAATCGAGGAACCAATGTTTACTCAGATTTGTATTTATTTGGTAATCAAGCATATCTAACGTTCGAGCTTGATAAAGATTATTTATAATAACAAAAGTTAAAGGGGCATGGACACGTTTTTGACACTAAAAAAAATTCAAATTTTAGATTGCCAATTTATGTTTACAGTCTTTCTAAGGTATTTCTAATGGTCAGGAAATTTCTTAAATGTCATCTGTTGCTTCCAAGTGAGATTACAGCACGTAGAATTCTTGTTATGTCAAAAGCAAGGACCCGAGCCATATTTGCTACATATATATTAAATATGCTACTAAACATTTCTATTTAAAGCAGATTTTTTTCAAATTAGAAGTTCGATTCTAACACAAATTAAAAACAGTGTCTGAGTGTTTCTCACATTTCCATAATTCTTTTTAAACATGATATTTCTCTACTAAGCAATTTTTTGTAAACATAAACAGGCATCGAGCCTTGTTTAACATCGAAGATTTGTGAACCGCTGTAATCTTACTTATAACTCAAGAACTGACATTTCACACTTTTTGCTGACCATTGTTAACTTGTTAAGCATTTCAAACATCTAAATGGGCATCCTAAAATTTGAAACATTTTTGTTCGAAAACGTGCCATGCCCTTTAAGCCTTGTCCTATCTTCAATGTTTTTGAAAAATTGTATTTATTTTCCATTATGACTGGATCCACATTGATTGAAGTGAAAGTTTAATAATTCATGATATAAACAGTTATTCGTAACTTGACAATTCAAAATTATGAGTATTCAATAATTTTTCAGTATCAAAAGTCTTAAATAACTTAAAGAAATGTGTTCTACCAAATTTACATTTGATATTAACAGAGAAGCAGATGCACCGGCATGTATCTGATTTGAATATTTATTTAATATAATTTATACTCAACATACTCATTCAACTCAATATTTCAAACACTTAATTACAAAATTAATGGGACTACTTTGCTTAAGATTTTAAAAGTACTATACAAATGGTATATTGTTCAGAATAAAGTAGTAAAATATTTGAAGACATCCAGGTGGAAAAATCATAACGGGTACATAAGACAAAACTCTTCTAGAACAAAACTGTATATGCTGAACTGGGTTGGAAAATATTGAGTGAACGTAGTTTTCATTTTACAAAATTGTCTTTGAGCACGCACCTGAGTACTTAAGGTTGATCCATGTGTATACTTTCAGAATCATTGTGATTTAAGAAATAGCAAATTGATTTAAAAAAATTATACAAAGGGCAACATATTGATGATTCTAAAATAATAACTTCAGTTATAATATAAAAGCCTAGAATCAATTATCTCGGGAAATTCAAACTTCTCCATCAATTGCTGCATTTAGATAAAAAATCAACAAAAAGATTCCAAAAATGATTATATAGTAATAAAATATTAAACACAGTCAATCAAGAAATAATGCTCATATTTATGACGATTTCTTTTTCAAAATTGATGAATCTACATGTTAACTCTGAAGATGCTGAACTTGTTTTTCTTGTGTGTCCAAAATACGGTAGTCAGGGGTAACTAATGTTATATATATTACAAAATCTCAGACTGAGTGTAATATATATTTGTTGAAATACTACTAGATGGAATTTTCCCTTGGATTGTTTTATAAACTTTTTATTTATTTGTTATACTTTGCTCAATTTCTTTACTACAGTTACATGTATATTGTGACCTTGTGCTTATGGAAAGGCAGTAAATTCAAAATATACATGTTCCTTCTTCCTGGGTTTAAAGGGGCATGGACACGTTCTGAGCTACAAAATGTTCAATTTTAGTATTTCCATTTTTAAGTAAGTTTACAATGCCTACTTACGGTATTTCTAAATGGTCTGCAAAAATTGAACGTATTTGTTGAGGTACAAGTTGAATGACCAGCACCTACAATTCAATCACTATGTAAACAAGCTTGGGTCATGTTTTTGTTTACCTAACATTGACTATGCGTAGTATACGTTCCGTTAAAGTAGATTTTTTAAATATTACAAGTTCATTCTGACAACAATTACAGTTCCTAGTGATTCTCACATTCTCATTTGTGTTTTAACATGGTATTTCGGTGAAGCAATCCTTTAATGTAAACAAAAAACAGGGCTCAAGCCTTGTTACCATTGTGAGAATTGCCAAGGTGCTGTATCTCTCTTGTAACTTAACAATTGAACGGCTTCAAATTTTTGGTGACCATTAGCAATACCCTAATGAGCATTGTAAATCATTAAAAATTGGCAAATCTAAAATTGAAACATTTTTAGCTCAGAACGTGTCCATGCCCTTTAAAGAACAATACATATACTACAGTGAATATTTTCTCTTCATATAAAAAATATACCTATATGAATTTGTACTTTAAAATAACGTGACTACATGCGAAAATCAAAATATACCCATGCAATAGTGCAAATACAATCAAGCATGTCAACAACTGACAAAACAACTGAAATATGGCATGGATAGAAAAGGAAACCCCCTAAAACCTTGACAAATCTTAGAACACCAGCACATTGAAAGTCAAATATACTTCCAGAAACGTTCACACTGTTATTCGTCACACTATACCCTTCGCAAATTGAAATGCGTCGTGTGGTTGCTAAACTTCTGCCAATATTGTCACAAATATGCAAAACATATGTAGATTCGAAGAAACCTCATTTCTCGAGTAAGACAAAACTAGAACAAGAAAACGTCAGAAAAATCAATTTATTAGCTTCAGTTCAAACAACTTTCATTCTGTACTGAAGGAATTGGCAAAGCTTTTATAAAAGCCGATCGCGACCCCGGGAGGTCACTTCCGGTTTTAGTGCCTAATAAGTGATATATGTTGACGAATCTCCCGAACCTTCATACATTTTGCTAGAAGTATGCAGTAGAGGCGATTACATTTCAGGAATAGGATTAGATCTGATCAGGCTACAAAAGCAAATGTATCTTAAGGTACGTATCCAGCAGAGTGTTTTGTAATTGAAAATAAAGTAGCCACAGATTTTATTCATTTAAATGAAGTAAGTTTTTGAACCGATTTCATGTATGATACCATCAATTTACATTTAACAACGTGTTTAATTCTAAGATATATCAAGTTTTAAAAAAATATATCTCTGAAAGTTCTTGAAAGAAAATAATGCAAAAATTAATTAGTTGCGAACACATTTCATTACGGCATTATAAATTGAATGCATGCTTTATTAGATACGTGTATGCTGGGATTAAACTGACCGAAGGGAAAGTATATACAACCCTGTTTTCATTTCTTCCTCACGATGCGAAATTAAATGATTTTAAATCGATTAAATCAAAGTTTTGTCAGAGTCAATAAATCTAGTATCTAATTAGTGCACACACTGCAGGTAAATACAGGTGGACCGCCTAGAATCGAACTGTTTAAATTCGTTATGTGGTCATGAAAGTAGTAATAAATTGCTTTTACAATTTAAATATTTTGACGTTTTTAAATGAATGTTTAATGTTCAGTTAATTCAGAATTTGCCTGTCTGAGACAACAATAGTTTAAAAAGTTTATCAATCTTGAGGGTTAAGGTTATATTACATAACGCTAAAACCGAAAACAGATCAAAGTAAACGATCCTGGGTCATATGGTTGATAAGATCGATGGCTAATAATTTACTTTGTAGGATCATCTGTCAATATATTAAAATATGACAATTCATTGAATTATTTTTAAAAGGTGTATTTATATATTTTTGGTAATAAAGAAAAAGAATTATGAATGAATATAGTTTAAACAGTAAAGATTGATCTTTGAACACTGATGCAATTTAAAAAGAAAATATATGACAATACATAATTTATCTTTTGACAGATGCAGACATTTTCCGTTATCGCCATACTTTTTCTGGTGATGTTCAGCAGAAATGCTTTGTGTGCACCACGGAGGACGAGCGTAGAGCAGCTGAAGACGTGTATAAAAAATCCCCTTAGTGCTCTAGATAACTGTAGAAAAAGCTGTGAATCGAGGGCAGCAGTTTTGGACAAATTCAGGTGTGAATTAGCATGTTTCATGAAATTCCACAAAGAAATTGAACATTGTTCTTCGATGGAATGACAGTAAATCTTGTGAAAGATCTACAAGAGCCAAAAAGTCTGAAAGTACAATGTCTTTTATGAAATAGACAACTGACTGTACTTTTGACGAACTTCTAGTCATTTCGTAAGAGTGCAGGATTTGGTGAGTCCGACACAGAAACTTGATCATGTTTCGAATAACAAGAACTCGGAGCTCTCTAGCCGTTGACACGGCGCGTGAAATCAGACTGTAGCCAATCTACCTGTCCTCCCATATTTACTACAATTAATGAATGACTTCATGTTTCTGTTATGAACACCTGTTTTTGACACTTGGATGTGAAGCAAACTGAACCAGTCACTCTGACTTTTAAACACTCAAATGTAATACTTGTGCTCTATAGAAGGAAAATATACATACCGGGATTCTTATATTTGTCCAACAAGCTAAACAGGAAAGCTGATTCCAAATCGTTCACACCTTATACACCAACAAATATTAATAATTTTTTCAGAGACCAATATCCAGGAAAGCCATAAACATGAAGGTTACATCTCCCTACAACACCACTATCGCGTTCGCCCGCAGTGTCCTTTCGTGGAACAATAAAGAAAATCACCATTTATTTTATGATATTTACGTACATATAGAGCAATGACATTTCACTTTTTTTGCCGGATAATTCTAACATTGGTTAATTATTTGTGTTCTCAATGAATTAGATGTATTGGAACAATACATGCACTGTTTTAAAAGGCCTTTCGGTCAAAAATAATCTGACGTTTTCCTGATATAAATCTCAATGAACTCAAAGACTGATCTCTATTTCAATGTTTGTGGTCGTTGCATTTAGTATTAATTAATTAACACACAGCTGATTTCTTTATTTTGTAACATTGCCATTCACAGTACTATATATAGTGTATTGTTATGTTTCAAGAACCAGTTTTATGGTATATTTATGTATGTATTTAAAGTGAAAATGACACTGGCTTGATTTCATATTGTATATTTTCATTTCTCTTTCATATTAGTTTCAAGTATAAGTCATGAGATCTTGTGCAAATTTTGAATAAAGATTTTACTATTATCGTTTATATTGTAAAACTGTTCCTTAAATGCTGTAAATCAACATTTTCAAATTTCGCGAAATCCTTGCCGTCGCGAATATTTCTTGTCGCGAACCAGTCCTTGTATGTTTGTTATATACAAATGTATATTGAAAAAGACTCGATTCCGACCGCCAAGAACCAGTTTACTACACACAAATCGCGAAATAAAGTAGAGAAAAAGCTGGTTTACAGTAACTGTCTTTGAAATAAGTTTTCAGAAGAAAACATACAAGAAAGCATGGATTCAGATATGTTTCAAATTATCTACATCTGATAAGCATGCTATTTAATAATTATTGAGGAATAAGGAATTGTTAAATGTTAGTTGTTTTTTTTTTTACCATGGTTATCAAAGATTATCATATTCCACAAAAATACCAAAACTCTTTTCTTTCACTGTCAATAAAACTTTGAATGATTTATATGAAAACCTAAGAAAACTGAAATCAGATAATAGCAACTCAATCCCAATTTTTCTAGATTACTTAATACTTGCATGCTGATGTACACAGATAAGTTGTCGTGCAGTCATTTGATCTTTTTATAAATGGAAAATATGTAATGGAAATGGAAAAAGATGAAATATAAATGAAACATAAAGGACACCACAGAATCTGACATATCTGCTTCATATTTGGATATTTTACTTAACATTGACTCTAATGGCAGACTGACAACTACATTATATGATAAGCGTGATGACTTTAACTTTGCAATCGTCAACTTTCCTTTTCTATGTAGTAATATACCACTATCACCTGCTTATGGTGTGTATATCTCCCAGTTGATTCGATACGCAAGAGCATGCTATGCGTATGCGGACTTTTTAAAGCGAGGCCAACTACTAACAAAAAAGTTGATGCTGCAGGGTTATAACGAATCTCGTTTAAAGTCATCATTTCGCAAATTCTACGGTCGCTATAATGACCTTGTTTGCGATTACAAATTATCACTAAGTCATATGTTGACTGATTTGTTTCATACCCTTTGTTAGACTGTCATTTTCCTACTAGATTTGACTACGGTAATCCCGTTTACTTTATTTCGACTAAGGGCTCACGGCGGGTGTGACCGGTCAGCAGAGGATGCTTACTCCTCCATGGCACCTGATCCTGCCTTCGCTTTTGTCGGAGGTCCGTGTTGCCCCACACTCGGTTTTGTATATGTTTTTTGGATTATGATTACGTTTGACACAATGTTAACTTCGCCTTTTTGTATTGCAACTTTTAACATGCCATAGGTTATAACAATGTAGACATACATAACTATACTGTAGCATGTCCTCTGGACACAGAGCTATTTCATTCAAAATAAATAAATAATTTAATAAATAAATAAAAAATCTCCAAAGAATGACAACTTTTCCCCGTTAAACTTACAATGTTATTTGGTAATAATGGTTTCAATGGACAAGAAAATGAACATGCAGATACTGCTGGCAATACAAAATGTCACCTCAACCAGCAAGAAAGTTGTTCGATGATTATTCTAAATGTTTTTATTTTACACAGGTCACACGAAACACCAAGTAGACTATGGGATTGGCACCCCATCCTTCCAATCTTATTACTATACACCCTCCCCTTCTATTGGTTTTCTCTTCCGAATATCTTCATCATGATTCAGCAGAAGTCTACCAATAAGCGGAAGTCCTAGGTTTTAATTAGTTCGCTGAAACCTTCGATATTTGTTGTTCCAAATTACCGGACAATGCGCAAACAATCATGCTTAATTTCCAGAGGATTACATGAAACCAACAAGCCTCAGGTAATTAGTGGTTCATATGATGACATAAATAGATATCAAATATCCCATAAGAGATTAGAAATCATAAATAGTTCTTGCTTTTGACGAGGAATTACCCAAGTCTCGAAATTGCATGAAAAGAATAAAACACTCAGCATTGTCGTACCACATTTCTCGGCCTCGGAAATTATTCATTGAACACAATCATTATGAAACAACAAAGAAAGAATTATCCTCATGAGAAACTGTGAGGAAATCCATTTTTCAAAAATCTGTTTTCAACTACTGATATTAAAGGTGACACCTTGTTAATACCCAAGCAAAACACGGGAAACAAACAAGTTTCGCTTCTCGGAATGACTTTAAAATAATCATGGGATAATGCAGTGTAGAATTTTGTAAATCGTAAAATTTGACCCTATTCCCATCCATAAATTAAGGTCACACACAACGTCCGTTATCTGTATATATATTTTCAAAACTATTCCTAATGTAAAACCATGGTACCTTTAGATATTCTTTGAGAAAATAATCAGACTATATTACCTGGGTTTTGGAAAAGATAACAGAAGATGAAGAATTTAATTTGCACAATTATTTATACCTGGTTTTTGAGTTACCTCTCTCTGGGGAAAGCAAATGTAATATACATATGTACTTGTATACCTAAGTACATACTACAAAAACACTGTCAGTTGTTGTATAATAAAGTTTTCATCAGCATCAAATAATTCTGAAGGGATTGAATCCCGGATTGAATGATCTGTGCATTTCCTATAACTCTTACTAATATTGTTGGAAACCTCCTATGTTGGAGAGAGGATTTTTTTGGTGGTAAAATGTACATTGATTATGCCCTTAAATATGAGAGATGGTGCTTTTCATGAGATTCAGTAAGATACATCTTGTCGGCGAAATTTGATATACCTATAGTGGATCTTACACAACATTCAAACGTGACCCAGACAACCTAGAAGCAAGGTAGTCCCACTAGAATGAAATTATGATATACCGATACAGAAGAATCACCGCCAGATTGTTGTAGAAGGCAGATGATGGCTTGATATGAAGTTTGAAAGCGTGACGTACTAATTCCATGTATAATGTAGTTTTAATTTCTACAACGAGTCTCACGAACTATTCTTGGATAATATTCAAAGTCCGCTAAAGTTACATTAGTGGTTCATTAATCATACAGGTGCCCGGTTAGTACGAGTTGTTTGAAATTTATAACTACAGAGACTCATGAGTTATACTTTTCAATAATCAGAAAATATTAATGTACCTATATAAAGAAGTAGATAGAAGACGCAAATTCTTGTCAAGGGCGTCCACAATAGACACGCCAAGGGCGTACTGTTTACCAGACGTCCTGTTTACCCATGTTCACAATAGACACGTCAGGGACGTACTGTTTACCCATGTTCACAATAGACACGTCAGGGACGTACTGTTTACCATGTTCACTTTCACAACAGACACAATCCTTAGCTTGTCAGTGGCATGTCACTAACCTTGTTTAACGTCACATGTAGATGAAAGACATAATCCTTGTCAAGAAATTGTCACTAACCATGTTATAGATAAAAGATATAATCCTTGTCATGTCACTGAATATGTTTGCTATAAACGGAGACATGCATCATGTTTACTATAGACGTAAGACACAATCCATGAATTTTACTTTGTTGAAAGTTTACCCAGAAGCATCTCCTACAATATGACTGGGCTACCGGTAATTTGCTTTGAATCTACAATTTGTGAGTCTTTTATCTTGATCCGGTAAACGGAGTAATTCGCAGTCAATGGCCTAGAAATTGGTATGAAACACACCAAACAGCATTTGACACCCTTGCAAGTTGTATTGGCATTAACCAGGTCGTTATAACGACCATCGAATTTGCGAAGTGCTGACTTTAAACGTGACTGTTGAAAACCCTGCAACATCAGCTTGTTTGTCAGTATAAAAACTGCTCTTGAAGTGACGCTTCAATGGTGGAAAAATCATAACCAAATTAGGTCTTTATTGCAAACGGAATTTGCCATCAACATACATGTATAGCCCTTAAAATCATTATCTATTTTAAAATTAAGATGATCTGTTAGAATTGAATATCATAAGATTTTTTTCAATCGTCTTTCAAGGAAATTGATGAGAAGGGATGTAATTTACAGTCTATGCATTTCTGTTTATATTTGTGTGATTTTCAGGAGTGGAATTGCAGATAATTGGCAAAAAGTTCGCGCACGGGACGTGATGGAGACATTAGAGAACACAAGTAAAATCAATCGTTGTCAGTATTGTAGGGAAAGCCACCAAAAATCAAAACAATCTCCGTAAATGTAAATAGTTTAGATTTGTGTCTGTCAGCATTTTGTATACGTGAGGTTTTCTTCCGGTTAAAATGACGCCCAAAAATGTTTACACGCATATTTTGTCGACTTGAGAATACAGAGTCAGTTTGAAATCACACAACATATGTAAAATTCTTAACAGTGGGAAGAAAAGCGGATTGATCAAAGGCTCCCTGTAAACTCGACAATATTCATCGTGGGTGGTATTTATTGTTCCCTTCTGTATAAAAATATTTGGCGGAAGTGTTCTTTAATGCTAATTCAGGCAAATTACTTGGAATTGTTATTTGTGTCGTATTTACTTTCTCTTTTGAGTTCATTCTTGACCCAATTTGTTATGCTGTCAGCCGATTTGAACATATCCCGTAAATTGCATTCCCTTTTTAAAACTTTGTTTTGAGAAATTTGTTTATTCTTAGTAATTCTGTAACATTAGATCTAATATGACTTATCTTTTTAAGTTACCCGAGTTTTCTGACGAACCACTGCACTTTCAGCGAGCAAAGCTCCAATGATAACGGCGTGTCACGTGATTTGCCCCTTACCTGCTGTAATAATCCCAAGTGCTCTAAAAACACTACCGTTTTTCCTCACCGAAGTGAATTATGTAAGTTTCTGCTACTTTTCGAATCACAGATGGGGCATGGACACGATTTGAGAAGATTTTCAAATTTTACTTTTCAATTTTTAGTCGGTCTTTGCTAAAAGCCATAGCTCTAGGCACGCTGATCGCTTGTCTTACAAAGTAAACAAAACTCCTCACCACGTTGAAGTATAAACTCTGTATGCTGTTGATAAAAGGACACTTGGAGTCTGTGGTTTTTTTTTTTTTTATCTATATAGTTAGAATTCAGCATAAAAAGGCGAAGACAAAACGAACAGTGAGCGATTCGTCGTAAATCAGAATACAAAACAAAAGTTGGGGAAACACAGACCCCTGGGTATACCAGGTGGGATCAGGTGCTAAAGAGAAGTAAGCATCCCCTGTCGACCTGTACATCAGCCTTGAGGTCATTGTCTTCATCAGGTAAATGAAGTAATCCGTAGACAAAAGCAGTGTATAAAGAATGGCTTAATAATTGCTATGAAAGTACGCTGCCTCGAAAAACAAGCTCTTGCGTATCAAATTAGTTGCATATCAAATAAGTTGAGAGACATAAACACCATATGTAGGTGATGATGGAATATTGCTACATTTTTAAAGTATGGGAAATTGACGATGGAAATGCAGAAATCGCCCTGTTTATCATACAGTTGAGTTGTTATCTTGCCGCAGAGTACGGCGCAGATGTATCAAAGCATCAAAAATATGTCAAACTGTTCTACCAAGCAAAACTTTATAGACCTACATGTAGCATGGAACCATCATAGAGTTAGTGGTCATTTTCACAAAAAATATTACTACAAGAATACACATTTTGTCTCTACTCTATACTCAACTGAGTGCAAGTACATGAGTACAAGTTTTATAACCTATTACACAAAATTGACGATGTTTTAAATTTTTGATCTTAATCTCAAGATTATTTTTGTGGAAAGGGATAATTTAGTCTCAACCTGGAGTCAACCCGTGAGGATCCGGGTTAGAATAGGTCCTCAGCATCCCCTTGCGTGTCGTAAGAGGCGACTGAATGGGGCGGTCATTCGGACGAGACCGCAAAAACCGAGGCCCCGTGTCACAGCAGGTGTGACACGATAAAGATCCCTCCCTGCTCAAAGGCCCTGAGTGCCGAGCATAGGCCTAAATTTTGCAGCCCTTCACCGGCATTGGTGACGTCCCCGTATGAGTGAAATATTCTCGGTGGGACGTAAAACAATAAATAATCAATAAATGATAATCAACATGGAGTCAGATCCTCTAATCCAAGATCATGAAATTTATTATTTTGGTTTAAAGGCCTTCCAAATTTCTACGCAACTGTGCAATTTAATTTTCTCACAGATGTGAAGTTGTACAGAAAAATATACTGTACAGTTGAACTTCGACATATCGAACACTGATATCTCGAATACCATGGTTATTTCAAACTGATTTGGAGGTCCCAACCACTTATTTTCTTAGTATTTTTACCCTTGATAGCTCGAACTTTTTTCTTGGTCCGCATTCAAGTTCGAGATAACGTGGTTCAACTGTATTTGAAATTATCAAGTTTTGGTAGCGCTTGAAAATTCGAAAACAATTATAATGGTAGTTATCTGTTATCGCGCGACGGATAGTTTGATACATGTGTCAATCAAGAGAGAAAAAGAAGAATTTGACAAACATTGAAGAAAAAAAACTGCATGCACTAAGTATGAAATAGCAAGCACCACAAATGTTACAATATAATACTCAAGGTCTATGAAACACCATACCCTTTCAATACTTCATCAGAGATCATTAATCTAAATGTACACAAATATTCAAATGCATTTGTATGACTTACACTACCGAGATCATTGCATATGTATAGGTATATAGCAATCAAAACATGAGAATATTTCGTAATCAATAATTATAGTGGAATATATTTACACTTAGGCATTGTTTGTTGAGGATTATGGCAATATTGCATCTACAATACAGTCATCATCACGTGTTTTTTTTTGTTTTTTTTAAACATGCACATACTGATTTAGCGTTCAGATTTAATAAATAAGCTTATATTTAAATAAGTTTATTTACGATCTGGCCAACTGCGTGTTTTTGGGGAATTGTAATTCTGTCCTTTTAATTTGTATACAAAATGGTTACCTGAATCTGCTTTTGTGAGAAATCTTTTAAATACACGATTTCCCGTCTGTTACTATGAGATTACCTTGTAAATAAAAGATCTTTAATTTGTTTTGTTGTGTCACTGTATAAAGACTTTGGCTGATAAAAATATCCAGTTCTAAAAGATTTTTCCATTCCCTGCAAGAATGACAAATAAATAAATAAACAAGGCAACGCAAGCGTAGCATCCCCTGGCAACACAAGATTTTTAAACAATAGTCAAGTGACCTTTGACCTTGAAAATCAATAGGGTTTACCTTATCCATGAGCAACATTTGTGAAAGGTTTGATTATTCTCTGGTGAATGCTGTGTTCACTATCTTGTTCACAAGAATTAAGTCAATAGTCAATAGTGACCTAGACCGTTCACCTTGACTTGAAAATCAATAGGATTCATCTCTCTCCATGGGCAACATTTGTGAAAGATTATGATTCTCTGATGAATGCTGAGTCCTCCATCTTGTTCACAAAAATTTTAGTCAATAGTCCATAGTGACCTTGACCTTGAAAATCAATATGCTTCATCCTCTCTCCATGTGCAACATTTGTGGAAGGTTTGATGATTCTCTGATGAATGATGAGTCCTCTATCTTGTTCACAAGAATTTTAGTCAATAGTCCATAATGACCTTGACTTTGAAAATCAATAGAGTGTATCCTCTCTCCATGGGCAACATTTGTG
>CAJDSM010032854.1:522-12046 GCA_903981925.1 Ostrea lurida
TTTTAATGCTTTCCAGCATATTACCAAAGTTTGGTCGTCTCCTAAGTTACAAACCTCTTTCCAAAGGTATCTCTATTAAATTTACTTCACTTGTGTGTAAAAAGTATGGTGCCATTTTTTCTGCTTCTCATATTGTTAGAACTAGATAGATCATGAGTAGCGTAAATATCGTAACCATTCGTAACTCGCGTATGGATTGTAAACTAATATTGCAATAGGTCAATCTAAACAAGACATCATAAGACCTTTTTGCTCACACGAAATTAGTTAAAATACTCACTATGCCGCCAATGACTATTGTTCAAATAAAAATCCTTTTGTGTTATTCAATCTAAATTTTGATATCCTATAAATTAGCATGAAATAAGATATGTTCTAAAACTTGGTAACCCACGAGAGAGTGCCTATACAAATGGAAGACTAATATTTTCTGCAACGTTAACACATATAATTAATTTGGACTCGTTTTAATCTCTAAAACCAATCACTTTATTTGATGCATTGTTGAAAGTGTTTTTCTATAAATGCATTTAGGTTTTGTTCGGTTTTTTTTTTGGGGGGGGGTGTGTTTTTGTATGCCGTGTCAACGTTTTTCAAATGCTAAAGACATTAATAACTGTTAGTTTTGACTCCACCCTCGAACAAAACCCGGAATCATGAAATGTATAATTTAGGTAAAGTATCACCTACATGTACTTATCTGAAATATGCGCTTAGTTTTACTTTAATCATCAAAAACGCTAAATTGACACTAAACACTAAAACTAAATAACAAGTTCGCCCCTGCCCTGGAGTCGGAACCTCGGGCTGATTATCAATGTTGTTTTTCTTACAGATTTGCGGTTGTAGATTGGATTGTGTCAACTCTGGAATTTGTTCAACTCCTGCAAATCAAAAAGATGTCATCTCCTGAATTGATAAAATCCCGTTGATCATTTTTATTCAAATTTCATCTCTTGAACTCCTCAATTCTTGTAATTTATCATATCAATGTTAGCGGTGCCAATTTTGTTGCGCAAGATGCGCGATGTTTAATCTCTTGACTTTTCTCCTGATATACATTCTAATACTGTATTCTTAAAACAAATAACAAAAAATGACTTTATTACAGGTAACGAAACTAAATTAAGCTAGATTCATAGCCATTGTTAAGCAGTTTTTCACACACTGATTTGACTACGGATTGTTCCGTTTACCTGATCAAGACTATGAGCTCACGGCGGGTGTGACCGGTCAACAGGGGATGCTTACTCCTCCTAGGCACCTGATCCCACCTCTGTTGTGTCCAGGGGTCCGTGATTACCCAACTCTTGTTTTTGTATTATATTTACGACTTACGAGATTGATCACTGTTTGTTATCTTTTCCTTTACATTCTAAATGCGGAGTTCCCTTACTTCGAATTGGTTGAGAGAACATCAAATGACACTCATATATATGTATTCTTGCTTGGCATATTTGTAATGTGAATTTGTTTTTCATAAATCGTCGATATATAAATTAAAATATCTTTATCGAATATTTCTTGAATATCTTTTTTCCCGACATAAGAACGGTATCATCACGATAATCTTGAGGACAAGATTTTTTGTTAGTAAAGGGAATGTATCATAAAGAAAAGTACTCTGTAAAAATTTTAAACATCATTCAGTTCTCGTTGGTTAAAATAGCGCTAAGGATGTTGATTCCTTCGCCGTAAGATACTTTACAAGATTCCAAGACAAAAGTAAATTAATCACATCTGTTAAAAACAATGTAAACACATCAAGGTTACATGAAGCTTAGAGTACAGACCCTCATGATCATGTGTTTTAGTGACCAGGTAAAGTATATACAACTAATTATTATGTAAGATAAATGTACTTCGATCATCAAATAAAGTAAGGAATATTGGAGGGTGAACACTAGTTCTGTAAAAATGAGAGGCAGTGTTTGAAAAAATATCCAGTGGTAAACTGGATGTCTGAATTATTGTTTGCCTCTAATCTTAAACAGGTGAGATTATAAGCGTAGCCAATTTTGCGCAATTGATTCAGAGGGTTCAGTTAATATTCTATTTTATAGATTTTTGAGTTAATATTTTATTTTAAGAATTTTATGCAAGAATATATACGTTGTAAAGAGTGTTTGTATTTGATACTAATAGTCATTGTTAAATCAATATGTATTATTTCCATGTTTTATGTATACATGTAAAAAAGAGTGATACATTAACTGGAAGTCTGAATTATTATGTGCCTCTAATCTTAAACAGGAAGGGAATGAGAACAAGGCAACTCCCCGTAACACGTGGGGCGTTTGCAGAATCCAGTGAAATCGGATTCGACTTTTAGTAGAGGAATATACCTCTCATTTAATGGATTTCATGCGTGCTGTCGTTTTGCTTTATCAAACCTGAAATAAATCTTCAACAAACTATTTTAATGACACAAAACTGAAATCATTAGGTCTGATAATAAGAATTTGCCAGCACGACGAGTTTCCACAATTTCGGATTTTCGACACACAAAGAAACAATATATTAAGTGGTGGATCCCGGCGTAACAAGAGTGTTAGGGTATCGTAACACCTTTCACATGCCAAAAGAAGGCGAGATTGAAAAGACACTATTTCCCCATTATTAAATCAACAAAACATATAAAGAAGAGCATCTCTCTTTTTCGTTACGATAGCAGGATATTATATATTATTGTTCTTACTATCGTACAACACAAGTTATAAAACAATGCTGTTAAACTGAGATATTTCCCTTTATTAGAAAATATCTTTTTTGGAAGAGATCACATTTCCCCCATGAACTCTATTTTCAGATCTAAACAAATCAAAAATTGGAACTTTTCCACATCCTTTAGAAATTTGACAGGGTTGCTCTATCAGCTTTCCGTATTAAGAAGTTGTTTTTCGTGATGCTGTGAGAGTTAAGCTGTAAGAGTTTGAATATTGCAAGATGTTAGTAAAACAAACATCGTAAATGTTGTAAATCGGCTGTGCGCCATTTTCACTTGGACCCACACTATATATGCGAGGTTCGCTACTTCACCTCGTGAATGTGAAAGAAATCAAATATTTTTTTCTACTTCAAATTGTGCCCATGCCCCTTGAGCCGTGTCATTAGAATATTTTTTTTAATATAAATCTTTACCTCGTAAGCCAAAACTTTACACAGCTAATGAGGCGTTCATATGACTAAGGCAGTATTGCAGGCTTGTTATAAAATGTATGAAGACGTATTATATTTAAGCCATCCCTGTTTAAGGAAGTTATGATTTCTTTCCTCCTGAAGAAACGTACTGTTCGAACAAAGCATCTGTAATAAAAATGAATACATCGTTACTTGCAATGAACTGTACGACGAATTGACAGATTTCTTCGTACACTAAACAGTGATCAATCTTATAAGTTATATAAGAATTTTTTCGGGTGATGCAGGTATAGGTTCAGTTTATTTTTATTTCACGTGATCACCTTACACCATTCTATTGGTTACAAACAGCTTTTAAGATGAGGTGTTTTTCGATCACGTACTGGAACAAAAGTAAGTCTAATGGCACATGTTTTTGTTGTGTGTAATTAAATTAAATGATAAAATAAATCTTATTATTTTCTAGGATGCAGGTGTAATTACCGAGATTTTTAGAAGATGTGCTCATATTTGGATATTTACGTATAATATTGACTTCTAATGGCAAGTACTGACAATACTGATCTATGATATGTAAACTATGACTGTATTGAATTGACTTTGCAATTCGTCAGAGCTTTCCTTTTGTGCAGTTAATGTACCATATCACCTGCTTTATGGTGTGTATGCTCGTTCATGTATTGCGATACGCAAGGCTGCCATGCGATGATGATTTTTTAAAGCGAGACACTACTAACCAAGTTATCAGTTGCGGGTTATAACGAACTCGTTTAAGTCATCATTTTCGCAAATTCTGACGGTCGCTATAATATACCTATTGCGATTACAAAGTATCACTAAGTCAATATGTTGAATGATTTGTTTCATACCATTGTTTAGACTGTCATTTTATACTAGATTTGACGAACGGGTAACCCCCCTTACTTTGTTTCGACTACAGGCTCACGCGGATGTGACCGGTCAGCAGGGATGCTTACTCCTCATGGCACCTGATCCTGCTTCGCTTTCGTCGAAGGTCCCGTGTTGCCCTCACATCGATTTTGTATGTGTTTTTTGATATATGATTACGTTTTCATACCTTTGTTACTTCGCCATTTTAGATTACTATGATACATAAACGATTGTGAGCATCCACTTGTTAAACAACAACACATCAGATCAGAGTTTAATCAAGGGGCGATAATCCAAATAGCATATAAACATACAGAGTTAACGTTCTTTACTATTACATTACATTTTCTCCTTTTACTTAGATTTAAACTTTAAATGACAACCAAACTTGTAAAATATGTAAAGTTCACAAATATCTTAGTATATTTTCTTCTTCATTACATGTCCATGAATTGAAATTCACATAGGAATTTACCAGCTTCTAATCACGTTTATCCAACAGGTCCATTCACGTTACAGTCTAATCACTTTACACAGTTCATTCACTTACTGTTCTGATATCACTTTACACAGTCCATTTCAGTTAATACAAAGTCCTTAAACGAGCATACGTAACTGTTGTTCGCGGAATTGGTTTGCGCGCACGGAATCTCTATTATACAGTTACTGCTCACTAGATGTTGTTTTCCACCAATGTCCAGATCGGAAGTAGAAATATAAGACTTTCGGTAGGTGTCGGCATTCACTTGAGTATTCGAATCTCGATGGAATCCTGCAACATCATCGAAATTTGT
Source organism: Ostrea lurida (assembly GCA_903981925.1). Lineage (NCBI taxonomy): Eukaryota > Metazoa > Mollusca > Bivalvia > Ostreida > Ostreidae > Ostrea > Ostrea lurida. The sequence continues at coordinate 5,349 of CAJDSM010032854.1, forward strand.
GAATTCACTCCTACTGAATAGGAAGTTTTTCACATGTGCGACGTTTCGACGATAAGTTCTCACCATGTGAGCCCTCAGTAACATGACCTCATTTCGCGTTCGTTGAATAACCTCATTGGCTCGACCCAAATTTGGATGAAATTTTGTTTTCTTTCTGTGTTAACCGCGTTTTCTATTTATCTGTCCACTTACAAACTGTAGAGAATCATTCTATTTATTGTTGCCTCATAGTACCCTTACAAACTGTAGAGATCGTACTATTTATTGTTTGCTCATATTCACCTACAAACTGTAGAGATCAAATTTCTAATTTTATCCTTGGCCTTCATATGTCACCTTACACGTGTAGAATTTTTCTATTCTATTGTGGCCTCAATAGTCACCTATACAAACTGTAGGAATGTTCTCATTTATCTGTTGCTCTCATATTCACCTTACAAACTGTATGAAATCATTCTATTTATCTGTTGCCCTCAAGTCACCTTACAAACTGAGAGATCGTTATTTATCTCGTCATCATATTCACTTACAAACTGGAAAGAGATCTTTTCTATTTATCTCGTCTGCCTATAGTACCTTATCAAACTGTAGAGATCGTTCTATTTATTTGTTGCCTCTAGTACCCTTACAAACTGTTAGAGATCGTTACTATTTATCTGTTGCCTCCACTAGTCCAACTTACAAACTGTAGAGAATTGTTATTTCTGTTGCCATCAGTCACTTACCAAACTGTGAGGATCGTTCTATTATCTATTGACACCTTACAACCTGTAGAGAACTTTATCTGTACACTTCCAAACTGTAGAGCACACTATTATTACTCAAACTAATCTTATTTATCTTGTCAAGTCCACCTTAACAAACTGTAGATCGTTTATGTCACTTAAACTGGAGATAATTATTTACTGTTGCTTCATAGTCACCTTCTACAAATGTAGGAATCGTTTATTTTGTAGCCTTACAAACTGTAGACGATCAGTTCTATTTATCTGTGCCTCATAGTCACGTACAAACTGTAGAGACTCGTTCTATTTGTATGACCTTCAAAAACGTAGAGATCGATTATATTATTCGTTGCCTCATGTTCACCTTACAATGTAGAGATCGTTCTACTTTATCTTGCCTCTATTCACTACTACAAAAACTGTAGAGATCTTCTATTTATCTTTGCGTCATATCACCTTACAAACTGAGAAGATCGATTCTAATTTATCTGATTGCCTCATAATCCACTCTTACAACTGTGAGAATCGATTCTATTTATCTGTTGCCTCATAGTCACCTTACTAAACTGTAGAGATAATTCTATTTATCTGTTGCCTTCATAAGTCCATTACAAAACTGTAGCAGATCAGTCTATTATCGTGTTCTTCATAGTCACTTATAAAAGTAAGATCGTTCTATTTATTGCTCATAGTACCTTACAAACTGTAGAGATCTATCTATTTATCGGCTCGTCACCTCAATTAGTCACATCATTATTGTGCTCATAGTACCTATGAGATCGTTTCTTTATCGCTTACATAGAGATCAATTTCTATTTTATCTGTGGCTCTCATTATCACCTTACAAACTGTAAGATCTTGTCTATTGATCTCCTCATAGTAGTTTTAACCGGAGATCATTCTATTTTATCTTGTTGCTCATACCTTACAAACTGAGAGAGTCGTTCTATTATACTTGCATTCCACCTTACAAACTGTAGAATGTCATTCATATTCACCTACACTGTAAATATTCAGTTGTTGCAAAACTGAAGATCTCTATACTTGCTCAATCACCTTAAAACTGTAAAGGATCGCTATTAGTCACTTAACGTTCTATTTATCTGGTTGGCCTCATAGTCCCTTACAAACTGTAAGATCGTACTAATTTATATGTCACTTACAAACTGTAGAGATCATTTCTATATCTGTTTCCTGTATCACTACAACTGTAGAGAACGTCTATCATCTTGTTGCTTGTCACCTACAAACTTGTAGAGATCGTTTTCTTTATATTCACCTTACAAACTGTAGAGATCATTCTATTTTATCTGTTGCCTCATAGTCACTTAAAGTGTAGGATCGTTCTACTTTATCTTTCACCTTACAACTGTGTAGAGATCATTCTATTTATCTGTTTCATGAGTCACCTTACAACTGTAGAGATCGTTCTTTGGTTCTGCCTTTACAAAAAGAGATCATTCTATTTATCTGTTGCCTTACAAACTGTAGAGATTGTTCTATTTATCTGTCATCCTATGCTGGTTGCCTCATAAAGTGAGGAGGTCATTATAAGTAACTCGGAGCAAAGTAGATTTACGTGTTAAGATGTGTGTGTGCGTGTAGTAGAACTTCTGTATCTCAAATGTTCATATCTCGAGGACCATGAGTTTGAAGTCGTAACTACATTTTCATTATGTATTTCAACTACTTTATCTCGAATCTTCGGATATCTTGAAGTTCTTCCTCAGGAACAATGTATTTGAGATTGCGAGGGTTGACTTTTATAATACTGAACAGAAGTGTTTTCCTTTATCATGTAAATGAAATGTGCTCACTCAAATGAAATGTGCTCACTCTCTGTGAAGGAACAACAATTCAGGCAGCTTGGAGCTGGACTTTCTTAGTGACCCACTCGACATCCGAAACCCCGAGTCACACCTCATCGACTACTCCACCATCAACCGCACCATTCACGACAAGAGTCCCGAGTACAAAGTCTCTCTCAGAGTAAGTACACCATTCACATCAAGAGTAGAGTACAGTCTCTCTCAGAGTAAGTACACCATTCACAACAAGAGTACAGAGTATCTCTCTCAGAGTAAGTACATCATTCACAACAAGAGTACAGAGTATCTCTCTCAGAGTAAGTACATCATTCACAACAAGAGTACAGAGTATCTCTCTCAGAGTAAGTACATCATTCACAACAAGAGTACAGAGTATCTCTCTCAGAGTAAGTACATCATTCACAACAAGAGTACAGAGTATCTCTCTCAGAGTAAGTACATCATTCACAACAAGAGTACAGAGTGTCTCTCTCAGAGTAAGTACATCATTCACAACAAGAGTACAGTCTCTCTCAGAGTAAGTACACCATTCACAACAAGAGTCCAGAGTATAGTCTCTCTCAGAGTAAGTAGTTAGTACACCATTCACAACAAAATTGGATTGATTGGAATAGCATTTCACAGAAATGTTGCCCTGAACCAAAGGAAATGCCATGACTTTGAGCAAAGGTCAAGGTCACAATGCACATAGTGGTTTTGACATTTTTCACTGAGTGCATGGATTTGAATAATATTTCACAGAATTGTTGGTCTGGACCAAAGGGTGCATCATAATCTTGAGGCAAGGTTATTGGTCAAAGGTCAAGGTCACAATGCACATGGTTTTTACATTGTCCGGACAATTACTTAAAACTGATTGCATGAATAATATTTCACAGAATTGTTGCCCTGACCCAAGGAAGTGTCATTAGACAAGGTCATTGGTCAAAGGTCAATGTCACAATGCACATAGTGGTTTTAAATTGTCTGGGCGCAACTGTTCTCTAAGATTTGAATAATATTTCACAGAATTGTTGCCCTGGACCTAAGGGGAAATGTCATGACCTTGAGATTAGATTATTGTAAAAGGTCTAGGTCACATTGTATATATATATGTTTTAACATTGTCCATGCCATAACTTTTCACTGAGTGCATGTATTGGAATATTTATTTCACAGAATTGTTGCCATGGACCAAAGGACGTGTCATAATCTTGAGCCAAGATCACTGGTCGAAGGTCAAGGTCACAATGGCATTAGGCATTTAGTGGCTTTAACATTGTCTGGGCCATAACGTTTCAGTGATTGCATGATTTTGAATAATATTGCCTTCCCTATATCTATATTCTGTCTTTTCTGAAATAATTATGATGGGCGTATAATGCTACGTTGGCGTTGCTCTTGTTTTGTAATGACATTGATTTTACAGGAGTATTGCAGTATTTTTATATGATTTATACAGGCAGTATTGCAGGTATTTTGTATGATTTTACAGGAGTATTGCAGTATTTTGTACTTGAAGCCACGGATGAAAATTGTTTTGAGAGGGAGGAAGGTGAAAACGAAAATCATCAGTAAAAGTTTGTCCGAGACTGAAAGGGACATCTACAAGCCTACGTGGCTCGTATCCTTCTATTCTGTGTCTATTTATAGTTATAAATCTGTTTCTATTTATAGTTATAACTCTGTTTCAATGCATTTTTTTTTTCAAGAGGTGTTAAACCTCCTTGCATTGGGTTTGGGGTATTTTTATTTCTAGTACATCACAAATGCATGATTGAATAACAATTATTGTTTTCTTGAATTTATCTAATAAAAATTTTGTCATTTACAGTTGGGTTCATAATCTGGACTTCTCATGTTCTCATGAACCACTGCAACAATTTCAACTAAAAATAGCACAATTTCAATTGTTATACCCTACAAACACTTCCCTACAATATTCCTTACGAAAAAAAGTCCAACAATTAGAAACTGTATTGGACCGGCCGGGCCGGAGGAACTGTAAAATCGACTGTTAAAAAAGACTGTTGCCCGCTGACGTCATATGGCGCTAAATTGAGTTATCTTTTTCCGATTCGGCTAACCTCGGCTGATTCTGGTAACCACCAGTTAGATGTAATCAGCCGAGGTGTGCCGAGTGATTTATTCCTGTCGTTTGGATAAATAGAAATGGCGGATGGTCGTTTCACTGCGGCGGACATGAAGATGGAATCCAAGCGATGCTTGAAAGCAGGGACAGCAAAACACAAAAAATAATGTGGTAAAAACGTATGAAAATATTCTCCGTGAATATATCTTGACTCTGGACTTAATTATCACTGTCTCTTCGGGTTAAATCTTGCGAAGAATTTATCTAGACATAGGCCTATTGAGGAAATATCAGGAAATTCTACTGCTTTAGTAGGGGTATAACAAAACAGTTGTTGACAGGAGTCTCTGGGAAAAAGCTCGACCTGTTGGACCGGAGTGCAAGCTGTTGCCCGCGGCCTCACGGCCTTGGGCAACAGCTTGCACTCCGGTCCAACAGATCGACTGTTCCTCTACCCCAGTCAACAACTGTATAATGTTATGTACAATAAGTAATATGTTTCTCTTAATCTTGTATCTTTGGGTTTTTAGTTTTGTTTGGGGGGGGGGGGGGTATAAATAATTTTTTTTTTGCCCAGTACAATTTTATCTCTAGAAATATACATCCTTTAGAAAATACTTAGAATACTTGACTGAAGAAACATGTGGATTAAGTGAATTCATATTTCAAAGGGGAGAGAAATCTGTTAGATTAAAGTGAACCCAGCAGGAAGTCTCAGACAGCACATGCTCAAACAGAAATTCTGAAACGTAATGAAAGTTGTCTGATTGTTGCTTGTATGGTCCTGTGTGAAGGAAACTGTATCCTCTTGTTACAGTGAAACACTTCATGCTTGTTTTCCAGTTGTTACCAATAGAAATTAAAAGTTCCCTAACAGTTTTCAGAATAAACCTGTGGTGATCAAGTTTGGGTTTACCTCCAGTAAAAACCCTGAGGATTACGGAGTTATGCTGTACCACAAAAATCGGCTGATACGAGCGTACGAGAAAGTGGGTTATCAAAAACAGGTAAAGGTCGTCCATTTTCAAACCGCACAAAGCCTCTGTGCTATTGTGTATATGCATTAATGCTGATTATTATTTTAAAATGTGGGCATAATATGCTACCATGTTTTTGAAGGCAAAAACAAATAAAACTGTAAATATTTGATTTTATACAGGCCAATGAGCTGGGTGTTGGAATAGTGGGGGTAGCAGAGGTGTTCTTTTTGACTCCAACCCACAACAAACAGGACTTCAGCCGAGATGAAAAATACAAGTAAGTTACAGCACTCAACATCAATTCGGATTAGCTACAGCGAAAAATTTGATAAGTTGCAGAACNAGGTGTTCTTTTTGACTCCAACCCACAACAAGCAGGATTTCAGCCGAGATGAAAAATACAAGTAAGTTAAAGCACTCAACATCAATTTGGATAGCTACAGTGAAAAATTTGATAAGTTGCAGAAATCGCAACAAGTCAGATATTTTAAAAGTTGTGCAGAAATATTTTTGTTTTCAGATTAAAAGGGGTTTAGGGTACATTTAGGGGGTGAGATGTAACATATAACAAAAGGGAAAAAATCAGTAATCCCAAAACTCAACAGATACAATTTGACAAATATGATAGACTTAGTCCCTTGAGTCTTCAGAAATGAGGAGAGAAAGACAGGGCCTGCAAACTAGGATCAAGGTCATGGGATTCCAGTAACCTTGACCTCTAACCATGAACATACATCTAGTGTAACTTCAGACCCAGGACTTACAGCAACACTGGATCTTTTGAAAAGATGGTACCTGCAAACTAGTATAAAAGTCAAGTGACTCCAGGGACCTTGGCCTCTGACCTTGAGCTAAAAACTGGTATTACTATAAAACCAAGGTTGATGGAGACAGAGGATCTTCAGAGATGATGAAAGGACTCCTGTGACCTTGACCTTTAACCTAGATCATGAACATATAAACTGGTGTAGCTTTAGAACCATTACTGTTGGGAACATGGAATCTTCAGAAATGACTGGTCGCAGTGGCTCAGTGGTAGAGCTCGCCTCATGATCGGGAGGTTGTGTGTTTGAGCCCCATGCTAGCACCCGGA